>JAEIIJ010009616.1:0-129926 GCA_018904815.1 Drosophila ogumai | reverse complement strand
AAACACCGAAACTCCATAGTCATTGCTATGCCATCCTTAGATGCCATGTGCTTAGCTTTTTTTTTTCTATCCCCTTTTTCCATTGCGATGACCGGCCAATTAAGGCAAATGCATAACTCAAAGATCCCCGAATTTCAATTATTCGTCAGATAGGCCCACATGCTGCATAATATCGAACGATCGGATCGGATCGGCGTACGATAATTGATAATGGAAATATGTGGATGGCTCTCCACTCCAGTCCACCCCCTAAACACACTCCCCCTCCCCCCTGTAAACTGCATAAGAAACCGAATGCGGAGCCGAAACCGAAACCGAAAGAAGCAAAAGAAAGAGAAGGAGGAGCTCGGACGCGGAGGCACGGAGCCAGCAGCAAGAAAATCAAGCAAACCAAAACAGCAACAACAGCGAACGAACCATAATAATATTAATTCCAGTGTGTGCTTCCACGTTTGCCTGTAGTTGTATGAGAAACTGGGTCAGCGTGTCGTTTTGTGCACACACACACACACAGCCCCGCTCGACAAATATATGCACACATGTAAGTTGCTGTTGCTGCTGTAAGTTGTTGCTGCTGCTGCTGCTGCTGTCGGGCAGCGATAGAAAGTGAAAACGAAGCAGCAGCAGCAGCAGCAGCAAAGCAAAAGCAACAACAGCACCAGCAGCAGCAGCGACTACGACAACAAAATGGCTATGACGAACGTACGGCGGCAAGAAAAATCACATAATCACAACAACAACACAAGCAGTCTCTAGAGAAAAAAAAGGGCGATCGGCGGGCAAATGAATTATAATTTAGGGAAAATTATGCACACCGCACTGTAAATATAAATAAATAAATAACAGGCATACAAAATCGAGGCACAAATTAAGCTCACGTCGCAAAATGCGGGGAAAATAAAATGATACAAACCCGAAATTTCTTTCAAAGGCCCCTTTTGGGTGGCCCTTTCCAAAAAAGCAAAACAAAAATAATAAAAACAATTATTATAATTTTTTTAATGGCTTTTTGATACATAAATCACAAATGATCACATAACAGCTAGGGCCTTTCTTTAAACTCAGGGAAGTCGTTGGGTTTTAGATTGTTTTAATTGAAAATTAAATTTAATATATTTTTTATTACAATAACAAAATTTTTATAATTAATTTAGATTATTTTAAAGCTAGTCCATCAATTAATCATTCATTAAACCGCCTCTAAGCTCTCATATTAGTTTTTAAAATATATTTGTTCCCTCTCCCCACATTTCCCAAAAATATCACTCATACGCCATGTAAGCCGATTCCCTTAAAAATCTATAAATTCACCCCAAAGATAGCACTAGTCCAAACTAAATATTGCATAAGCTTTGAATCCCTGTAACAATAAAGATTCCAAATAATAGCCGAGTACCGAAAAAAATCAATTTCATGTGAAAATTAGCGCACGTTTGTCGACTGTTTACCTTTGGAAGGCTCATAAATTGATGTGCCCCGAATAAAAACAAATGAAAAGAGAAGCCAAAATAGATAAATATGTCAACGGCAATACAAAGGGAATCGAAGTAATCCCCCGATCTCCCCCGATATACGACGGTGTGCCGATATACACAATCAAAATCGTGACAAGGCAATTACAAAGCGGCAAAGCGAAAGGGAGCCAGGAGGAGATGCCTAACTCTAAGCCTTCGGGCCACAAATCTCCGGAAAATGGTCAGAAAATGTAAGTGAGTGAGGTGAGGTGAGGAGCTCATATAGGATTTTAGTGACTAGATTGCGACCCCTCCAAAAGCTGCTAGCTTCGAGCTATGCAACCGGTCCAGGATAGCCGAAAAAAAACCACACCCAAACAAGAAAGCGCGTCGAATATTACAGGCCCGTGATTAGGCCAAACAAATTTTCAATGTGTCTATGAGTGGGCAGAACTGCAGCCCGAAAAGAAGCAACCGTCGACCAATATAGCGCTGGACTAACTGGCTAGGCTGCAAAAATCACCGAAGCGCTGCAAAACAAATGCAGAAAAAAAATATATAAAAGAAACAGCGGCAGCAGGCGATTACGAAAGCCTGCGAAGATACCCCAAGACAAGCCAAATCGCAGTCACAGTCACCGTTCGGCGATGGCCACGTGATAGATATTAGGAATAAGGTGGCATCCTGGGAATGTCGTGACACGGAAAGAGGTTTTTGAAATAGCCGGTGAAGGTGGGAAAAAATATTTATAAATATATAATTAATAAGAATTAAAAGAATCTTACGAGATTGATAAATGATGAAATGATTCAATAAAAAATAATTTTATGAAATTTAAAATTTAGGGTTTAGATTATAGTAATGTTAACATGGGAGGGAAGTGGCAGGAATTTTCCTTATTAATAGAATTTTTTAAATAACAAAAATCCAATGGAAATATAATTGGGTTAAGAAAAATTTATGTTGGGAAATAGTTTATTCTAATGGTTAAATTAATCATATTTGATATTAACTAAATAAGACAAAGATTTAATTATCAATCTTACATCAATAGTTAATCCCCATGAATAGCTTGATTCGTTGATTCGGTGATTTTCTTTTTGGAATACCTCAACAATTTACGAAAATAGCTGCCCTAAAGTCTGTGACCCAAATTAGTGACTGCGTGACTGCTTTCCCGCTAATCACGACCCACTTGACGCCCTCGTAACGAATCGCATTGCATCTCTGGTCGCTAGTCTCTAGTCACTAGTCGCTACTAAGTCACTAAGTCAGTCTGTCAGTCTGCCAGGCGACGGCCCACGGTATGCGAGCTACACCCCCTTTCTACTCCACCCCGCCTCAGTCATTCCATCCTCCCATTCCACACCGATTCCATGGCGATTCCAACCCACTCCCGCTTCGGTCGCGATCCCCCGTTTGGCATACATATTTGTTAGTAGCTGGGTTTTGTTTTGTTTAGCGCTTTTGGCCTGGGCCTGGTTATATCATCGAGCACTCTTACGACGTGCCGCAGCCAAATGGTCAACAGCTTGGTCGCTTGGCTGGAGTCGCATTCGCAGTCGCAGTCGCAGTCGCTCCAGCCGACCAGTAGACCAGTAGACTAACAGCCCCAGCCGACCGACTTAGGAGGCTCCAAACGGCAAAGACACTGCACCGGGAGAAATTGGTAATAATTGTTGATTAAATTTATTATAATTGTAGTAGAGAGTTTACTATTAATTTATAGAAATAAATTTATTTTGCTGTTAAAAATATGACGACTAAGCTCATATCATTTCTTTGTAGAGAATTACTTTCATTGAAAGATTTCCTTTGCATTTTGAAGCTTCAGGATTCATAAACAAATATTTTGATTATTGAAATTTTAAATGAAACTTACAGATTTTAAATCTCTTTAAAGTGTGCCTCAAAGTATGCTATAAAAATGGTATTTACCGCAAAGTATTAGTAGAGTACAAATATATTTCTAATGTCTAAATAAATTACAAAATAACTAGAAAATATATTAATGTCCGAATATTTGTAATATATATTTTTCAAATATTTCTTTTTCGTGCACTTAGTAGGCCATAAGAGCCACAGCTTTGGCTATAGCCCGGCTTCAAGCCAAAAGCCCCAGCGCGCGCTTTATGCATTTTCGAGGCGGTACGAAACGGGACAGCAAACGGCGCTAAATGGCCGAGTGGCCGACTGGTTGCTTGGCTGGTCAGCTGTCCGATCGGCGGATCGTCCGGAGCGGAGTGGAGTCCGGACCCCCGAAGGCCTCTGCGTCTTCGCCCCACTCTCACTATTCATTCATTCAGTGGTGCGTCGTCGCTCGCTGTATTTGAATAATGTTTGACCCAAATTCGAGTTTTGTGCGCTGGCTCTGGCAGCGTGTCTTTTTTTTTTTATATATTTTTCCCTCTCCTGACAAGAAAGTGTTAGATACTAACAAAAGCCTAGCCGAAAAGTCAACAATGTCTTTTATTTCATATTTTGATCTTTTTTGCTGTTGTTGTTGATTTTTTCTTTTTGCATTTAGGCGGCTTTTATCTTTTGCTGTAACAGACAATCGGCCATTTCTGGGCTGCGTGTGAAAAGTTGTCAGAGATCAGTTCGGTTCGCTTGGCTCGCTAAAAGCCGGACATAAAGATACCAGAAATATGACACCAGAAATTCGCTAAGTGGATTTTGTCTTACACGGAAAGCCGTAAGAGAAGAAGTAGAAAAAACATTCGAGAAACGCACGGCGCTGATTCAGACTAGTAAACAACCGTCGTCCTTGAGAGCAGCGACGTCAACAGTTTATAAATAAAAACAAACCATTAGCAATGGGAAAGTTGTTGATAAATATTCCATTTTATTTCGGGGGCAATTCCCGAAGGGCTTGATCTCAATATTGGCTTGATTAGTATCAAGAAAACATTAGGAGAGGTTTTAGAAAGGTAAAAAGACTGGGACTTTGATATATGAAGACAGAGAAATGCAAATGCCTTGGGATGTTTTACACTCTCCCACAATGTAAGCATGAAAACAAACAATAAATTAGCAGGGCTTTACAAAATATATTAATTATTACAAGTTTTTAATGATATTAACACATTTTTTAGCACATTTTTCAGAGGTGTAAGGAGTTGGATAATGCTAAGGTTTCAGATGTTTCCCTTAGTCTAAGATATTTGTTATATACAGGCTTACATATATAGGATAATTTCAGCTTATGACATATTTTATTATATATTTTCTACTATTATTATTTGGGTTAATAATTTTTCTCAGAAACTGAACCCGTTAGCTTGGCTCGAAACCCCCCTTGGGGCTGCTGCCAAAATCTGCTGCATCATTGGCAGCCGTTAAAAAACCATTTTACATATGACATAAAATAAAATAAGAGCCATGTGATCGTGCTTAACATATTTGGCTTAATGTGCTCGTTGCTTTTTGGCTGTTTTTCTGAGCCGGCCGAGTGAAAAATCCGTAGCCTGCACATTAAATCATGGAGGGAAAAAGAGAGCGTTCGCCGGCTGACTTGAGCTGTTTACATGCAGTTAAACTTGATGAAAATGTCAAATGTTTTTAGTTTAAGACAAAGGCCATAGCCATACACAAAAATAATGAACAGGAAAAAAGCAACAGAAAAAAATATCATCAAGTGACAACAATAACAAGAGCCAGTAGAAAATACATGCAACAACATTAAACAATCAAAAGCGCAGATACGTGAGCTTAGGGACGTGGCTGAGAGTGTCAAACGTGGGCCACTTTTAGTGAGGCCCGAAAAACGATGTTGAACCTTTGAGCCCTAAACGGGGTTTGTAAGTGAATCATCACTAGGCAGTGTATATTTTGGCTAACAATTTAAACGGAATATCTGAAAGATACATTAAGATAAAATACTCTTTAGAATAATTGAAGATATTTCCTTTAAGGTATGTTTCTTTCTCAACAAATTTATGGAGAAAGAATTTATAAAAACTCCTTTTTAACAGGGAAGGTTTTTAAAAGAAACTTATATTAAAATTTCTTAAAATCCCTTCTTTGATTAATAAACACCCAAAGACGAATAAAATGACTTGACACGATTTGCAGATATTTTAAAGATGACTAACAGCTACCGGCCTTAGTGATTCAGCCAATTCGTTAAACCAATATGTTTGCATACAATTAACGATTGAGGTATTTTCTGGAAAAACAATTGCATAACCATCGGAGAGGAGCCGGGTTATCTGTGCAGAATAACTTATGGTAACTATTCCCGCGATTCATTTAGCTGGGCGACTTGGCCAATTTCACATCACGCCTGAGATTGATGCCACAAATTGGTTCACATGGCATATGCCTCTCCGGCTGACTGACTCCTCTGCCGCCAAGACACATACATACTTACATACTGTGGTGCTACTGTTGTAATCTTACAACTTTAATTTCTGTTTTTTTCTTGGGGTTTTTCCTCTTCTCCTTTACTTTTTGTATTTTGGCTAATTTCGGTGCATTCTCGCGCATTGAAGTGCCGACGTATGTTTTGTGATTATTGCATAGCTCTTTTTTGTGTGTTATTTTTCTCTTGTGTCTCTCCTTTTCTTTATTTTTTTTTAGTCGCTCTAAGATTTGGCATGTGTGTGTAAGTGTTGGTGTTGGCTGATTGTGTGTTAATTAACTTTGGCATCGAGTGGCAGGCGGGGCAGGTAAATTTATGCTGTTGTTATTACAGTGGATACTGTGGAAGTGCATTGGCCATTAATAGTTTCGTTTACTGGCAAGGAATCTATAAAAAATATATTTAAAAGTCAAGTAATCTTCTTAAAAACGCAAAGATTGATTAAAGATAAATGTCAAGTATTTAAATAATCTTTAAAAAATATATTTAAAAGTCAAGTAATCTTCTTAAAAACCCAAAGATTGATTAAAGATAAATGTCAAGTATTTAAATGAAATATTTTATTATTTTCCACTTCCTTTCTTAAAGCCTTAAACTACCACGAAAAGACGCTTATATTACATCCCCTCCTCTTACCCTTTTCTAGAAAACCCCCAATTATTTAATGGCTCTAATTGTAATTAGCCATTGGCCACTGTTAACCAGACTTTTATCGCTCGACAATTCGTGGAATCTGTCCATAATGTTGGTCTGCCTGGCTGGAGTTTAATTTTGGGCCGGGTTTATTAACCGTTGACATTTGTATAACGCACGTCGACATACAGTTAAGTCCATTTAATTTGGAAGACACAAAGTACTGGCACTGGTGTGCCGTTATGGCACATTTTCCTGTTTTATACTTTACTTTATATATGTACTTTTATTCCCAAGAAAGGCAGCTCATCCACTCTGCCCCAATTTCGACATTACAAAACTGACGACTACTGACAACAAGTGGAGATACAGATACTTTTTCTTCTTTGGCCATTTGTAATTGCAGTTGTGCCGCAAATCAATCAAATCGAAGCCGGGCGGGCAATTTGTCTAATGAGTTGTTGCCACAGGTAGCAGCAGCACAGCAGGTAAATAGGTGCTAATAACTATTGCCAATTGAATTGAATCGAAGTAAAGTGAAGTGACCGGCACTGTGTACTATCTATCTATCCAACTCCCCATCGAATTGAGGCGACTCCCTGCCATTTCTAGCCCGAATCGCGGGGCGCTCTGTGTCGCAAATCTGCAATGCGATTTGATGCAAATGCTAATTTGATTGTCGCAGCTCATTGCACCGAACCGATGCGATGCCGCCGCCAGTTGCTTGATTGATTGCCTTGCCTTGCTGTGCTGTGCTGTGCTTTGCCACCGGAGGAGATACTCCAGCACCTAGATACCGGTGCCTCCCCTCTCTCCAATAAATGCGCATTTCGATGAAGCATCAAAGCCACAGCATCGCCAGGCGGCGAGTCGCAAAAAAAGGAAGCAAGTTCTTAGACTTATCGCCGTCGGCATATATTGAACTCTGCGGCTGATAAACAAAAGATACTCCAGCTCGCACAATATAGTATACAAAATGCAGTGCATATTTATGAGAGAATTGTAAATTCAAAGCAGTGCAAGGTAGCAGCTGTATAGGATTTCCAGAAACAATAGAATGTTTCGGGTCCATGAGATTACGCAGAAATGCTAAGATATGCATGGTGCCCAAAAGTCTATTTAAATTTTAAAGCTGCAAAACTATTTACTGCAATTGATTTTTAATAGTTTTATTATGGTCTATAAAGTTTTGGTAGCAATAAAAGAATAAACTGTAGACATGAGAAGAGGAGAAAAAAAATAAATTCTTTTATAAAGTGACATAAAGTCTATCAAACGTTTTTGGTCATTTAATTGGACAGCAATTTAAGCTCATAAATAAAACAGGTTCTTTTTAGTTTAAGTTTCTAAAAGATAATAATAAATTTAATACAAATAAAGCATTTTTATAATGTAAGTAATAAGTAATAATAAAATTCTCATTAAATTGTTACCCAATATCCTTCCAACCTTCCTTAGATAAAGACGTTAACTTATATTTACCAGCCAATTTATTGGCAGTACCAGAACTTAAAGCCCCCGGAACATGATAAATGAATAAACACCACTAAAACTTTATTAACCATTGGAATTTATACCAAATAGTGTTGAATCGTCCTTGGGCAATCGTGGCTTTTAGTGCATT
This sequence comes from Drosophila ogumai, assembly GCA_018904815.1. NCBI lineage: Eukaryota > Metazoa > Arthropoda > Insecta > Diptera > Drosophilidae > Drosophila > Drosophila ogumai. Next base: position 121,852 of record JAEIIJ010009616.1, on the reverse strand, counting down.
GATTTACAGCAATAATAATTTGCATGCACCTAAGCTCTGAAAACCATTCATATATCACTCGCTTATGACAGGCGTCGAGGGTGTTTGTTGCTTATTAAAAACTCGAAAAAATTTCGGAGACGGGGCTCAGAAGGCCCGGCCCAGGTAAAGACTCACCTGAAGCACTTCCGCTGCACTTAGTCAAGCACTTGTTGTTGTTGTTGGCCAGAAAATACGGCGAGAAACTTGGCAACACCGCCTTAAGACTAAGTGAACGTCTGCCAAGCCATGTGAGCTGCTTGGCTTAGTTGGATTTCGGTGGGGCTGTGGATTTTGGCTTTATGTTTTCGGGCCTAGACACAGGCTGTGCTGTGCGGTCGCATCAATGACCAAGTCAAGCGTGTATTTTCGTGTGGGCCTCCGAGTCTGTCTCCGTGGATTTTCCTAGCTGCAATTTGTCTGGTTATATTGTTGTTCTACTCGTGTTTGTCTGCCAACCGCAAAAGACCACAAAGGGGAGAGAGACAACGTCGAAAAAAGCCAAGCCAGGCCAGCACGTAGAAAACTGATGGCAGAAACTCAAAAAGCAAAAAGCAGCGTAGATCGCTTGTCTAAGTCCAATCTAAACTAGTCGAGGCGTTTGCGTTTGCGGTGGCTACCACAGAGTGCATTGACGTGTTGTTTGCATGTGCCTCCAGCTCAGAGAGACACCACCCCACCGCCCCCTTTTTGGCCACTTCAAGCAAGTTTCGTTTTTTTTTTTTTACTTTAAGCTTTCCGAAGAATCGGCAACTAGCTGAAAGAAACAAGATTTTTTCCGATCTTTTCTGCCTGCAGTTTCGGCGAGTGCAATGCACTTCCCCCAGCGGGTCCGACTCTCCAGCTTCAGAGATACAACTTCGCTTTCGGCTTCGGATACAGCTACACAGACATATATATGTATATATATAGCTATATAGCTCCAGCTGAGTGAGGAGGATCGGCGGCTTGGCGGCAGGTAAGCGCGGCACGTAGGAAGGTAGGTTGTTGTCGTCTCGGGAAACTGGGTCAATCACTGCTGCTGTCGCTGACGCTGCTGCTGCTGCTGCCTTGCTCCGTGTTTTCTTGCCTGGACTGGCTTTTGGATGACGGCGCCAAATGAGTGTAAGTTGGCAACTATTTTATTGCTTTTTCATTTGCCTATTTCCAAGCAATGTTGCTGCACAGGAAAAAAAAAATAGGGAGAAGTAGTACATCGCTAAGATTTGAGATACATCGCTATAAAATCCGTAAGAAATTATTAATAAAGTAAATAATGTAGTCTTTATTTTCATGCTGCTCCCTGACTTCATCTTCATCTGGTTTGTCCCACTTATTTGGTAGCCGCGTTCTCAGCCTGAGTCTTTAGTCTCGGCACTTCCGCTCTGCATAACCTTTCCTTTGACCTGGTTGAGTGATATAACTAACGGTTATCCGCACTTTAACCGGTCACTCTTAAGTGGCAGACGGAAGAACGTGTTACCATGCTTCTGTACTTTTTTTATTTTTATTTTTGCCGGCTTAAAAGGTTCTCGACTCTCAGAGTTCTCAGCTCTCATTCAGAAACGCCGGCCGGCTTCGTCGGCTCATTCGATCAAAAACCAAAATAAAATAAAAACTGGTTCCCTCTTGCATTCGTATGTCTGGTGTTTTGTTCTTAGCCGACTGTGTTATTGCCTCGTTTTTGTTGTTTTCTTTTTTATGTAAAGCTTTGTTTGTGTCACGAGACCGCTAACGTCGTTTAATGTCTTTTAATTCTGGTGAATTTGTCACATATGAGGTCTGCGAGTGCCAGTTAATGGAAAGGTCTGTGCGACTCTGAGATCCGCCGGAGATTATCATATCGCCGAGCGTATGGCACGTTGATTTTTATGTGGAAAAATTACGGTTAAAGGGGTTGGAATTTTTTTGAGAAAATTATACTACCCACTTATGATTGCTATGAAGCTTATTTTTACAAATTTTATTGCTTTTGCGGAGTAATAATAAAATCATTTATTTTAATTGACACACAAACTAAGAGGAAAGTATTTATATACAAAGGTGCGACTAAAGTGGTTATTTATAGAAAAAATAACTATTTTGTTAAATAAAGTATTGGTTTATAATTAACTCATTTGGTGGTTTGGTTTTTAATTGAAAAGTATTCAATACAAAGAGTTATTCCATTTTGGGTTTTGGTATAAACTCAATAAAATAATAAAAATAATAATAATAATAACGAAACGATACAAATTTATTACAATAATAAAATATAAATAATATTATATTTAATTATATATTACTAGGTAAAGCAGGAATGCTTGAATTGAAATGTCTTCATATCTTTAAAAACTATCATTAATTGTCTATATATTCTTCATTTTCTACAAAGGCTAATAAAAATGTACCTTTTTGGCTTAGTTTACTAAATAAAACCAGGATATTAGCTTTGTAATTGTTTAATCTGTTTAAATTTTTAAATTTCGGGAACTATTTTCTGCATGTTCCTTATGTGTGTTCGAGTAAGCTTTGATTGGTGTTAATTTGTTCTATTGTTTACTAAACATCTAGGAATAAGGGAGTTAGAAATTAATTTTAAAATAGTGAAGTCCTTTCTGGTTATTTGCGTAGTCTAGTCTGACAACACTGGCCCATCAGTGTTACACTTTCTTTTCCCTTTTCATACAGCTTTTTACATACTTTATTCGTAATTTCTACATCTTTGTTGGCGCCATCTCGTCATTGTACAACAACTTTACATCTACTTTTGGTGGTTTTAGCATTGGATAGTTTGTGTAAAATTAAAATGAAAATGTGTAGAAATTTTATTAAAATAACGAGATTTTCACATAAGATTAACTTAGCTTATGTTGAACCAAAACTAAATGTTCCAATTACTACATTTTTTGTATAATATTTTTAAAAATACGATTTTCAATATAAGCCTACCCTTTTTCTACTTTGTAGGGCCTCATATATCCTGTATATTACTATTCAAATAAATAAAAAAAAAAATTAATTAATAATTTAGCTATAGATAATAATTATACAACCTTTTTATCATGTTCCAACTTAAAAAAATAAACACCCTTAATAAAAAATCACTTGGTAATTTTAAACAAATTCCATTTATTATTTGTCAAAAATGTTGCCGTTATTAGTCATTTATTTGGGTACAAATGTTTTTATTTATTTTTTATTCATATAAAACTACAAGAGAAAGTTCTGCACACGAATACAAAATGAATAAGTTGTGCCCTAAGATTATGTAAATACAATTGCGGATGATTTTAGAATTGCCTTTATTAGAGGATCTCGTGAGAGTTGTCGATTATCTTTGGATAAGCTCGTATCGTACCATGTCGTATATACCATATATCTCTCTCTATATTAATATATATATTTATTGCCAAACTGTCTTCGTCAGTCTTGAGTGCAAACTTCCTTGGACATTTATCGAGATTTCTGCATAAATTCGTTTTTATTTGAAATACTAGATACTTGTGGTGCTTGCTGACGTTGCCATATAAATAATTGTATAAAAATGTTATGTCAGATACAATAGAGGTGGACTAAATTAGTGAAAAGTGGTGGAAAGTAGTGTGAAAATGGTGTGAAAATGGCGGAAGAATGGGTGAAAATGGCTGCGAGAAATGCGATAGACGTGCCTCCGTGTAAAGTGTGTAGCGTAGAGGAGGAGGGTGACAAGAACCGAAAATAGACGAAAAGATGATGAAGATGATGAAGATGCGATGGGGAGGTGAGAGATGCGAGATGATAGATGAGATGGGAGATGAGCCGGGGGGGAGATAGAGTTGGAGATGGGCAGGGGGCCGCCTTGGGCCTGGGAGTGGTGGCTAGCGGAAGCCGGGGCTTTGGAACATTTCCGTTTGATGTTCTAACTACGCTTGACCTTCCTGTGTCTCTCTCTCTCTCTGTCTCTGTCTCTGTCCGTGTTTTGAGTGTGTGAGTGTGTGTGTCAGTAGTGGTGTGTGCGGTGTGTGTGTGTAGTGTGTGGAATCTGGCTCAGAGGATGCTGCAGTGCTTGGCCGACAGCTGCTGCCGCATGCCGCGCAGAAACAGGCGCTCGCCCCTGAGCCCCGATCCCGGTCCCTCACGCACGCTCCTCATTCCTCTGGCCACACCATTAAATACAATCGCCCTCGACCTCCTCCTGATTGACGTCCGGATCGAACTCGTCGTCGGCGGTGGCCTCCTGGTACTGCTGGTACTCGGACACCAGGTCGTTCATGTTGCTCTCCGCCTCGGTGAACTCCATCTCGTCCATGCCCTCGCCGGTGTACCAATGCAAGAAGGCCTTGCGCCGGAACATGGCCGAGAACTGCTCGGAGATGCGCTTGAACAGCTCCTGGATGGCGGTGGTGTTCCCAATGAACGTCGAGGACATCTTCAGACCCTTCGGCGGGATGTCACACACGGCCGTCTTCACGTTGTTCGGTATCCACTCGACGAAGTACGAGCTGTTCTTGTTCTGCACCGCCAGCATCTGCTCGTCGACCTCCTTCATGGACATGCGTCCACGGAAGACGGCGGCCACCGTTAGGTAGCGTCCATGACGCGGATCACACGCCGCCATCATGTTCTTGGCATCGAACATCTGTTGGGTCAGCTCTGGCACGGTCAGAGCCCGATACTGCTGGGATCCGCGGGAGGTGAGAGGAGCAAATCCAGGCATGAAGAAGTGCAGGCGCGGGAATGGAACCATGTTGACCGCCAGCTTGCGCAGATCGGCGTTCAGCTGGCCGGGGAAACGCAGGCAGGTGGTCACCCCGGACATGGTCAGCGAGACAAGGTGGTTCAGATCCCCGTAGCTGGGATTGGACACCTTGAGGGTCCTGAAGCAGATGTCGTACAACGCCTCGTTGTCGATGCAGTACGTCTCGTCTGTGTTCTCCACCAGCTGGTGGATCGACAGGGTGGCATTGTAGGGCTCCACCACCGTGTCCGACACCTTGGGCGAGGGCACCACCGAGTAGGTGTTCATGATGCGGTCCGGATACTCCTCGCGAATCTTGGAGATCAGGAGCGTGCCCATGCCAGAGCCAGTTCCGCCGCCCAGCGAGTGCGTCAGTTGGAAGCCCTGAAAATGAGGAGGAGATTATGATATAACCAGGACAGCAGATTGATCGGATCAAGGCTTAATCTACCTGCAGGCAGTCGCAGTTCTCACACTCCTTGCGCACCACATCCAGGACATTGTCCACCAGCTCGGCACCCTCGGTGTAGTGGCCCTTGGCCCAGTTGTTACCGGCTCCCGACTGGCCAAACACAAAGTTATCCGGACGGAAGAGCTGACCATAGGGCCCGGAACGCACCGACTCCATGGTGCCCGGCTCCAGGTCAAGCAGGATGGCCCTGGGCACATACTTTCCACCGGAAGAGCGCGTGACTGCTGAGAGAGGAGTGGGTGAGCCAAATTGAATGGGATTTATGATATGGCAAAGTGTTACCAGATGCCTCGTTGTAGTAGACACTGACGCGCTCCAGCTGCAGATCGCTGTCGCCCACATAGATGCCATTGCTGTCGATGCCATGCTCCTCCGAAATGATCTCCCAGAACTGAAAAGAGAATAAATTAGGCAAGGAAAGGGGTTAATACATATTTACATTAAGATATTCCTAACTTAAATTAAATTTTATTAAAATGTGAATGAAGATACATCTTATCTTATCTAATGGTATCTTTTTTATCAACATATCAAGTTACCTTTCACCGAAAGTGAAAATTATAACAGGCGCCAAACTACAGCATTTCGAGACCCGTTTTAAATTAAAACCTCTAATTAGAATGCCTCTAATAAAAGACTATATATATTCATTAGAACAATTAGGAATCTCTGCAAAAGTCAAGTGATTTCTATAGTATTTCTTACAGTGTTTGTCATTTGCATTTGCCACTCTCTACAAATATTTGCGATAAGAAGCTGAATCCCGCATCTTGGCAAACTCCTATCTACCCTCCCCCAGCAAAGATCATTCATCCTTATCATCCCTACCAAGAGGCCAATATCTTTATAGCCCGATGCCGACATATATTCGTCAAGCACTTGGCAAGTTTCCGGATTCTTTTACTATATAGACACCCGGGGTCGGAGTCGTTTATCAAATAGAATAAATGTGCCCGCCTAGCCATGTCACAGTTCATGTTGAGCCTTGACATATGGCCGCCACGGAAAACGCCTCAAAAAAATACAAAAAACGAAACAACAAAAATAATAAACTGCGAGAACAAACGAGAACAATTCTAACAATTTTTAGAATTTTTGTTTCTGCCTCCTCCGATGTGACAATGTGACAAACAACAAGGCGCAGCCGCAGCCCATAAAGTCTGAGGTTTTTGGAAAAATATACAGAGAAATATATATGTATATATGCCTCGTATGTTGGGGATAAATGGGATGCCCATATAGGGGGCTTGCGGCATCAAAAGTGAGACAGATTGCCACGAAAAAAAAAAAATAAGAATAAAAAGGGAAAAAGTAAATTTATGTTTAGTTTTTCGAACGTCAGTTTTGGACGCCGGCGAACATGCCCTGATTTAGTGCTAAATTTAAAAGATGCGTCCGGGCCAGTAAAAAATAGTTGCCCTGCTCTCCCCGCCCTTCCCCTCACTCTCACTATGTATGGGACAAAAATTTTCACCGCCGCGCTCCTGGGGTGCTGCAGGGAAATGCATTTAAAAATAGACCAGCCCGTGGGATGGCATCGCCAGAGATACCATACAGATATATAGATGTAGACTATATAGAGTGACTGCTGTGACTCATACCGGACTGGGGATGGGGATGGGGATGGGGATGGGGCTGGTTCCAAGGAGTGATCCGAAAGTTCTGCAGGCCAACGACCCAGCAGCAGACGACAAGATCATTAGAGGGGCGCTCTACCCATTCCATGCCATCTCCTCCCTTTCCCAATTGAAATGCTATAAATTGAGTACAAGTATCTCGTGGATACACAAAACAATCGAGGCGGATTTATTGAGGAAGCGCTCTGCAATTGCCGTGCTGCGTTTAACAAGAGCCAAATTCGGCTGCCGTTAGTTGCTCATTAGCCACTCGAATTGGGATTGGAAGGGAGGAGTTCTACTATTTTTGGGGCTCGGTTCGGTACGGCTTGGATCTTGAATAGAGTTTCCAGCGAAGCGAAACGCTGCCACAGCTACTACTGGCTTGGCAACAGTCCCTCTGGCTGTCAAGAGGGGAAATAATAAAAATGTTAGCGATTCCCCAGCCGAGCAGACACATTCCTCTTGTCGCTGCTCCAATGTCTGAGTTGTTTCCCTTTGGCACTTGAACTTGACGTGTGCGACTATAAACAAAATGAGGAGTGGAGTGGGGCTTTAAGGGGAAATGTACTGCATTTCTTTGTTTATTTAAAAAGAAGAAAAGTATCCGAAGAGCGAGTAAAAGAAACTGAATCAACAGAAACGAATCTCAGGCAACTGCAATCTTAGCAAGATCATCAAATTTAATTGGAGTGTGGCCGCTGCAATTATGAAGCTAACCATCATGGCAGCGGCTACAACAATGAAGCTCGGTCTAAAAGGCCTTACAAACAAACAAAAGCCACACCGCAGCAGCAGCAGCAACAACTACAATAATGAAAAAATATGAAAACTAAATTAGCACACAAAACTGTTGAAGTGAAAAGTCGTTTTTCACTCGGTCCTCCCCTTGGCCCCCCTCATTTCCACCTCTGCCACTGCTCGCACGACTATCGCTGATCGCTTTACTTTTCCATTCAACTAATTTTTCATTTCGGATTTTCCGTTTTGATGATAATGGTTCGGTGTCGGAAAATCGTTTTTTTCGGTGAATGGCAGTTGCAGCAGCAGCAGCAGCAGCGGATGAGGAGTTGGGGTAGCTGCTGTGTGTGATTGTGGCTCACAGTTAGATTGTAATTATAGATGGATGGCTTCTTTTGGCAGGATTATTTCGGGGAAACACGATCTGACCCAAGAAATCAATTTGGTAAGGAAAAATGGTGCCTTAATTGGTAAAATCAAATTAATTGAACGGGTTTTTTGGGGTTTGTAGATACTATAAGGGAATTCTTTTAAGGAAAATGTGTCAGCTGTTTTAAGGCTTTAAAAATCCCATATCAGAGAATATATATTAAATATATTTATTTTTACATAAGGAAACTTTCTTAAAATACCAATACCTATCTTGAAGATTACAAAGCACTTTCTTCTTATTTTCTTTTCATATGATTTCATGGTTTTTCTTTCTTTTTTTACATTAAACTCTTTTCCAATTAGAGGCAACATCTGTTCTAACAATTTTCCTGCCCTTACCCCTACAAGTCTCTAGTCTTTCTCCGTGTAATTAATTTCAAAAGCTCTGCTCCGGCTGCCTGGCAACGGAATGACCCCCCTTTAGTGGTCCGCTCGCCGGGCCGCCCCTGGCATGCGATCATCTGGCGACTGGCAATCGAGACGCCCTCATTAAGTGTTGCATGTCTGGGAGTAGCCAAGAAGACTCCTCCGCGGCTGCAGTCTCGCAGAGGAAGTCACTCGGGCGTGAACTTGTAGCTGGAGCCGGGCCAGTCTTTCTTTCTGTGCTTCTTGCTCGCCGAAGCAGGATCGCTGGCTATGCAAAAAGAGACAGAGAGTGGCATTTTCGCGAGATATAAAACATTTGGCATCAAAAGAAAATTCTTTTAATTCACTGAAGGGAGTGTGGGGTGGTGGGAGTGGTGGGAGCTCACCCCACCCATTAAGCAGCTGCTGTGGGGTGTCAAAAAAGAGGCGATAAGACCGGGTTTATTGACTCCCCGATCTCTCAGTTGCATGGCCTCTCGAATTCTTTATAATCTGGGGTACTTAATATGCATTAATCGTCGTGGCGCATGCCTGAAACGGAAACAGAGAGTCGCATATGGAATGTAAGAAAGTCAGAATCGCCACCCCGATATCCTGTAACTGTATACTTTATACAATAAGTGGTAGCCTTCGCGGCCGGTGAATCACTTCCTTTGGCTCCTGCACTTGTGCGGTTTTATTATTTACGTATTCCGGTGTGGACATTCTTGTCTTAAATGTCCACTCAGCTGTTCCTCCCGGTCTTTAGTTTATACTTATATTTTTTCTGTCTACTTCTCACATTACGCTGCTCAAATTACCAAGACAAACTTCCCATCGTGCGTTTATATATACGCTTATTTACCGCCGAGAGCTGCTCCATAAAACCATTACTATTGCCCAAATTCCGGGAACCACAAAAAACGACCAGGCAAGTTTACTTTTAAATTGAAGCTGCCGAGTTGCCGAGTTGCTCACTCTGCCGCAAATTGACTCATATCAAATGATTAAGATTCGCTGGCTTATCTTTTGTGAACGTAGAACGTAGACTCGCCCCGTAATTTGTTTACTATTTTATCAGCATTTCGCTGGATGTGACCCACTTTGCAGGGGGTGACGATGATTGAACATTGACATTGATGCCACTGAAAAATGCACTCAGCGGGGACCCACTTGTCCAAGTCTCGATCCAAAAACTGGTATTGCCAAAAAATAAAGAACAGAAAACAAAAAGAGTCTGTGGCAAGCCGGTTAACAGCCTGACTCCTTTTTCTTTCAACAAAACTTGGCATACTGTACGGTTTCGGTTTCGGTTTTTCGGGGCCTGTTGATTGAGTGGACTATCCTATATATGCGATAATTGAGAATCACAGAACTTAATTGCTCTGATTCGTTTGCATTTCTCAAGTTTCCGTTTCTCAGTCACTGAGCAAAGCCCAGTTAATGCCCAGTTGGTGCAGTATTTACTGATCAGTCATTGCATACTCTACATGCAATGCGAGTGATTATATAAGGAGGGATTAGAACAGCGGGCACCAGGCACAGTGTATTTGGTTTACAAGACTTTACTATGTATTTTTTGTTTATTTTCTAAAGAGACTTTCTAAGAAATGGTATTCATTGGCGATAAGATAACTTTCAAACTCACTATTTGTTGATTTTTTTTCTATAATTAGACGTAAGAATTACTAATTGTTTTTTTCTTACTAAGTTATAAGAGTTTCTGAGATTATACTATATATATTTATAAATACTTCTTTCTTGATTACTGCAGAACAGCTGCCGTAATTTAATCCAATCTTTAAATAAACATGAAATATTGGAAATTCCTTTATAAATATTTATAATTTCTAATCAGCGTATTTCTTATTAGCTTCTCTTTAAATAAATCACCGACTTTCCACGAACCGTTCCCTGGCTAATCATACTTCCATAATCATTTCTGCCCAGTACTTTTCGTACGAATAACTACTTAGTTTTATTGCAGTTTTTGTTGTTGTTGCTATTTTTGTGGCTTTCTTTGGCAGTGCAGGAAACTCAAGCAAAGCGAAAAGATTTCTCCGCTGAGATTATGCGAAAGATTTCCCTTCTTCTTGGCAATGCAGAAATCTTAAGGTTTTCTTCTTGATAATAATTCGCCTTGTTCCTGCCTCGGTTCCTCGTAATTTCCCCCTTGGGAGGGTCGGCAATGAATCACTTTTTCGTGATCAGAGGGCCCAACCCGGTTTTTTGATTTGCCAAACGTAAAGGGCATATCGAGTGCCAGACCAAGACAAAATAAATTTCTTTGCTTGTCCACTTTTTTTGCACTTTGCATTTTATTTAAAGTTTTTTTTTACGGCTGCGCTTTTTTGTTTTTTATTTGTTGTTGTTAATTTTCTTTTGCTTTAATTGCTGAATGCGCTGAAAAAGGCGGCGACATCGAACCGAGAGACTCAGCCGATCATTTTGGAAACTCATTGAAAAACGTTTTCGGTCAATGTGAATAAATTAAGTGGCAGCAAAAACCGAAGACAAAAAATGAAAATAAATCAAGCAAAATAAAGTAGTAATGAGACCTACCTTAGCGCCTATCTGATTGCCGCACTGGCCGGCCTGCAGATGGACAATTTCTCTCATTTTGGGCTTTGCTGATTTGTTGCTGGAAGCTGGAGACTAGAGAGCCGGGCGCTGTATCCGCTGAATTTAAATTTTAATCTGAACCTGGAGCTGACTCTGGATCTGGATTTGGATCTGAATCTGAATCTGGAGAGGATGCACCGCACAGTCCGAGTATCTTTGCTGGATTTTCAGAACGAAGGCGCAACTTCACCGCACAACGCACAAGACTCAACTGATCGCCGGACCCCGACTCGAAGCCGAATCTCTGTTCTGGCGAGGCAACGGCAACGGCGACGGCGACGGCGACTTCGACTTCCACTGCGAGTGCCTGCCGGTGGCCAAAGCGAGATGGCAGATCGCACACACACACATATACTTTCTACACACACAGATACGCTGGCACAGTGGGCCGTTTGCTGAGTTCTCTACAGAGATACTTTCCACATGGCGCTTGGGTTGTTCTAGAAGCAAGAGTAAAGTGAAGTCTCTGAGCATGAACTTTAGTAGCTAAAATTCTTTTGTGATTTCAGTTTAATATTTAAAACCTTTAAAGTAAACTTTCAAGAATAAATATTCCAGATTTAAGAAAGTTTTCTTTCAAAAAGTACTTTCAATTTGATTTAATCATATCAGGATGTTTAATTTTCTACAAGTACCAACAAGGTTAAACATTTACATATATATTTTTTTGTGTTATTAAGTTCCAAATTATATCCCAAGTAAAATCACATTAATTTTTTAAGTCTTTAGGAAGCTATTCCCTTTTTTGTAGATTTTATTTAGTCTAAATGACTAATCCCTCCCATCATAAAAGTCAGTCTGCATGATTGGCCTATAAATATATTTCCCGTAGAGGGGGTTGATTTTGGGTGAGTTCAAATATTTTTTTGGTAATTGGAAAGTTTATTCATCAATTGGCGGAAGTTAATAAAAAGTTTTCCCTTCAAGTTATTGGGGTTAAGTCAAGGTATAGCTGCCAAAAGGTGCCTAAGTTACTGGCAAGTGTAAATCGGTTTTATTCTTAATTCCGATTTGGTTTATGTACTGCTGGCAGGCACACAAACACATTTACTTTTATATGTATATATACATAGATATATATATATTTACATATATAGGGATGGCTGGCACCCCGCCGACGTTTTCCTGTTCCTAAGTTCACACATTTTTACGCTGTCAACTGCAGCGACTTTCACGTTCTAATTTTATCCGGCAGAATGCACAGGTATGCAACTCCCCGACCCGAGTTTTCCGTGTATCCGTATATGTGCACTTGGAAAACAAGGGAAATCTCTTAATGTAAAGGCATTTTTTTTTTAATAAATTAAATTACTTAGAAGAAGGAATCCTAAACAAATAAAACAATAATATTTTTATAAATAAAATTAGATCAATTATTTTTATCTAGATTAATAATTGTGTATTTGAAATATTCTTACACTTTATACAAGAATAAATTAATAATTCTTATAAAATATCTCCCATTTTTTAACGTGCATCTGGGAAATTATATATGAATCTGCGTCGTGGTGTGAGTATGCACTTCCACAAAAGTGTCACCGCAGTCATTAGAAATGTTTCGTCTTCTTACATGTGTTTTTGCTTTCATTTTGGGACTGCACACACTCCCAAGGCACTGGGGGAAAAAAGGTGATATTTATAGAGCGACTGCCTCGGCGACGGCGACTCGCTCGGCTGCTGCTGCTGCCGTTTGCGACTCCGAAGTTCGGGATCTGCGGCGTCAATTTCCCCATTTCCTTGGAAATCAATCAATGCCCCTGGCAAGACAATTTGTAGTCGTTTTACTTTCTAATTGCATTCAAGTTGAAAGAGCAAGAGCAGGCCTAAGTGGCGAGGAAGCCAGAAGGTAGGAGAAGGGGACATGGATTTTGGTTGGAAAGGCTCCTCAAGTGCCTCTGTCAGGCCTATTTTCATCTCTGGCAGTCAAACCGCAAAATTCACTTTAATTTCAACGACTGCAGCAGCAGCAGCACAAGCATGAAGAAGCGAATCGCTTGCTCCGGGTTCTATGTGTCCCTATCTGCCTATCTATCCATCTGCCTATCTGCCCTTCTGCATTTTCTATTCCTGTGTTTTTCCAGTATTTAGCAGTATTTTTTCTATACCCTTGCAGGGCATTATAATTTAAGTCTCTCAGTTTTGGAGCTATCTATTCCTATTTTCATTAGTATATATGTAAGTCGAAACAGGCAAAACCAGATCACTATCATAAAGTTGCCGTGCGAATGATCCGTTAAAGCATAGAAATATATGCATAAAACTGTAAATATAAAATAATAGCTAAATGTAATTAAAATGTATAGTACTTTGTTGTTTTTTTCCCTAAACTCTAAGATCTAATTAGGTTTAAAATGGCTTGATTTTTTAACTACAAATTGCAAGGTTATACAAACTTCGGTCCTCAAGTTCGCTTCCTTTCTAGTTTTTTGCTTTAAATGCACCACAAAATAATCTCGAATTTACGAGCTCGAATGGACAGAATGTTATACATTCATGCGCAACAAGAGAACTACAATCTAAACGCTCAATGAGGCTGTAGCGACAACCGCTCGCTCGAATCGGATAATGGATAATGGCGAGGGTCAGGGGAAAGGATGGCAAAAGACATAGGTTCGGGGAGTAGCAGCTTGTCCAGGTCTCCAGGACCAACGGACAACAAATACGAATATAGCTGACATTTTTAGTTGGTCAAATAGAAACAGAAGTTTGCACAGCTGTAGGAAAAAAGGCGTGCAATGGAAAGGGTTTATTTTTAAATTAGAGAATGATTTCGAAATATAATTGTTATTGATACATGTGCAATAAAATATGTAAGAAATGTTTTTAACTAGAGGGAGTAATCCTTTTGGCATAATTTTATTTTATATAACGATAAGTTTCACTATTTTCATTCCACGAAAATAATAGGATTAAACAATCTTCCAGGAAGAAACTCTAAACTTTTGGTATAATAACACGAATATTTAGCTATTTTGTGAAAGGGTTTCCTGCTGCCCCCCTCTCTCCTGTATCACTGGGGAAGGACTACGCTTATGGCAAAAAACAACACACATCCCTGTATTTTCAGAAAGCCCACCAATACCAATGGCAAGTGGTGGCCTGCATTATGTTGTGCGAAATGTATGTGTGCGCGTGTGTGGTCACCCCCGTGCATTGGGCCATACCCGACGCCCTCCCCCTCTGGACCCTCAGAAAAAGTAACAAATGTTTTTTTAGGATTTGTGTTTTGGGAATTTTTGCACTTGTGTAAATGTAAGCTTTGCACACGCACAAAAAACACCCACACGAACTCATACATCGTCGGCCGGCATTTAGGCAAAAATATATAAAACAAAATTGTAGCCAGCATTTGTCTTTTTTCCGTATTTGCGCATTACCATAGTTAAATTTATTCCCAAATATATATGCATATAGTGTGGAAAGTATAGGATGCGTGTGCAACAGTGTAAATGTTATTATCGTGTTTACATAGCCGCCTATGGGCAGGCAATTAGGTTTGATTGATTTGCCAGCAAGGGTTTTAATTTATTTTGCAACTCTTCATCTCTTAATTACAATTTGTAATTGGCATTTTAAATGCTGCCACTGACAATCCGTCCTTATGTTCTATTTCATTTTTATATGAAATTATTTTTCTATAATTGCATTTTGGTTTCCATGCTGTTTTCCTTTTTTTCCTTTTGTGCTTTTGGGCGTTTTGTCGGCTGCTTTTTGTGTCCCTGGGCTGTATTTTAATTGAACTTGATTGATTTTTGCTGATGTTGATGATGGAAAAATAATATTGTTGTAAAATCATAACAATTTGGAATGCGAGGGGGCTGTCGGAAGCCCGGCAGCCAGAGCTTTATCTGTGGACACAAGCCCCGGGAGCGCATAAAAATCGAACAAAGCATAAACACCTGTGCGGAGGGACTTATTTCAACCCCATCTTCATTTTTCCTGTCTCTTTCCGAGTCTTTTGTACTATCTAGTGATGTATTCAGAATATAGCTAATGGGATTTTGGTTTTAAAAAATGTTATAAATTAAGTACATGAAAATAAATAGTATTTAATAAAAACCTGTAGAAATATTATACAAAATCCGTGCAGATCCCTTTTCAAGTGATTTCAACTCCAAACTTCCGGTAAAATATATAGAAAATAATAGGTTATACTTATATTTTCCGATCCTTGCTGGAACAAAGAAATAGTTTATACATTTAAAACGACTCCTCCTCAATTACCCACCGCCGCATAGTTCAAAACTTTTGCTAGAAATTTATGCAACTAATTTTTCGCATACTTTTTATGAATCCCTTACCAACTAACAGCTGCTACTGCTGCTGGCCAATAGTTTTTGCTGCCAATTAGTTGTTTTAATTGCAAAAACGTTGCCAATTATGCAACACGAGGCGAGACAAGCAGCAACAAGCGCTGCACCAACGAAATGACAATTTAATTGTTTATCCCCCCGAAACCAACCGAGGCCCACTTCTAACTCTCTCACTGCCGTAAATCGCGCATACGCCATGTGTTCGATGGCTTAAATTGCTCCCGAGGAGACGTTGCACCTTTCCCAATGCCCGGAGACAATCTCTGGGATATGTATGGCCTGCGTTTATGGACGAGCCGCAGCCGCAGCAATTTCAATAAATCTTGGCAATGCCCTAAAAATATTAGCATAATAAAAGGCGCGACAACAAAACAGAAGGGTCAAGTCAATATTGGAGCAACTGGCAGAGGCTTCCAGCGCATTTGGCACATTTACACAAACAGACAGGCAGCAGTAGAAGCAGCAGCAGCAGGAGCAAATTTATGTCAGCAACAAGCTATCAAGCAACTCGGATACAGATACATCCACCCACCATAGCCGCCCCAAAACGACCTTAATACGCATAATTTGGCGGAGGCAGGGGGCCTCGCCTATGGCCCACAATGTGCTGCAGGCTTCGATCAGCAATAAAAATTCAAATTTTGCACAGAGCGCACAAAAATGTTCGTTGTCAAGCGGTGCTGCTCTTAAATAAATACCCTGGAGTGTGGGATAGTATGGTTTTTTGGGCTTAGTTGCAGCTATATTTGATATATTAATTAAATAGTAAAAATTGAAATATGAATTCGGAATTGCTACTTAAAGAGGAAAATTAAACCATTTATATTTTATTGAATATATATAGCTTATAAAACATTAACTAAATGAAAGATTTGTAATTTCTGTTTGGTTTTTCAATAGTTTAAGTTTAAACAGAATTTATTTTTGGTCTTTAGGGCATTGAGGACTCCATCACAAAGCCAGAATGAAGCCTTGTTTCTTCCGCTGTCTCATATTAGATAATGTGTGTGATTGCCCAGATATGCAGATACATATGTGTTATCTTGCCTACAAATATATATTTATATATATTTTTTTTATATATACTAGCATATTGCCCCCGGAAAACCCAAACTCAGTTTCATCTCCGTTCCGTTCGATTCAGCTCAGCTGAGTTCTCCCGCCTTCACATTTTTGCCAATTGGCCAACAAGTGTTGCCAAATTGCGTTGCGGTTGCTGGCCATAAATAACGGTACTTTTGTCATTTATACACATAAATTGCAGCAGACGCTGAAACGCGAAAAAAAAAGGCGAACGAACCAAAAGCCAGTAAGCCAGTGCAGGAACCGTTACTGGCCATGTCCTGCTTTGGTATGCTGTTGGGCTTAAACAAAAAATAGGCCTCCTGCTATACGTCCAGCCGGGATGTTGGATGCTGTATACTGATGTTGCTGCTGCTGCGATGTTGCTCCTGTGCTGCTGCTGCTGCCCACACTAACGACATTGGCGACACAACGCAGCTGTCGCTTGCCATTTGGCAATAATTGTTTAATATGCGGGCGCATAAAGGCGGTCGCCCCATAAAAAAGCACCAACAGCGGGATTGGCAGCGGCACAGCTGCTGGCGGGTAGCAAAACTGGAAATGGCTAAGCCCGGAGTCCTGGCGAAAGGAGTCCACACACGTGTGCGTTAGCTTCCGTGTCTGTGTCCGTGCCTGCGTCCTCTTTTTAGCTCGTGTGTCCACTGGCTGGTTGCAGCTGTCACGTACGGCATATCAACTTGATTCGAGGCCAAGACCCAATCGGAAGTTGGAATGAATGGCACAAAACTTTGGAGAGTCGCACCAACTAATTGCGTTACGAAATGCCAATGAGGATTGAGGCGCCCCAAAGTATGCAGCACTCTGCCGCTGCCGACTGCAGTTAATTACAAAACTGTCAAATCCAAAAGGTGCCACGAATCAACGATGAAAAGCGAGGAAAGCGCACAAACGACTGGCACACACACACACACTGAGGATGGCTGCCAGGAGCAGCAGCAAGGAAATGCGGCCAGGAGAGAGAGTAGGAGTGTGAGACGGGGTATAAACCAAATAGGCAGATCAGCCAACAGCTGAACGAGGCAAAATTCCCAATAAAAACAAACAAAAAACAAACAAAACAAAGGCTAGGCAGTGGGCGGTGTCCTGTGTCCTGTGTACTCTGTTGCATTGTGTGGACTTTTGATGCTGGCGCATATGTGTGTGTGTGTCTATGAAATATAATTTTCCTGTATTGTTGTATTAAATGATGTCAACAACAGCCGTCCAGCTGAGCTCGGGTCCCGAGTCTCCAGCCGTCGAATGCCCAACCAAATCGAATTTAATTGCATTGCCGCCGCACGTTGGCTTTTAATTAATTTTTGCTGCCTTCTGCTGCAGCTCAGTCAGCGCCCTAAAAGGCTAAAACCAAACAAACTAAGCGCACACACTCACAGAACACACATACCACCCAAAAACCAGCAACAACAAACACTAGCGACAGTCGAAGCTCGACAGGGCAACATCAAACGTCATGCACAGGTGCAATGTAATTAGCACGAACTGACAAAGCTTGCCAAGGACCCAAAGGGGGCGAGGGGGTCGAAACGGTGGCAGGACTTGGCGGTGGCAGTATGAAACATAAAAACAAAAGCAAGCAAAACCTTTAAGCCCAAATGCATACAAGCAAAAGCGGAGCGATCCAAACCAATTCAGCCAACGAGAGCAGCAGCAGCAGCAGCCAGAGCAAGTGGCAGAGCCAGGCTAAAAAGGATGAGGATATATGACGAATAATTGGATACCCTAAATGAAATTTTGGTAATATATAAATAGATTGATTTAAAGAGGTAATTTACACATATTTAAGAATTTTTTATTTATTTAAATATATAAATAAATGGTTCATTCAACAAACTACTAATAAGTTTAAGTAAGAAAAGTAAGTTAAAGTTATATAGGTATTGAAATTAAATATATTATTATTAGTTGAAAGTTATGCACTCTAGTTAAAAAATTTAAATAATTAAATCCAAGACAACTAAACGTGTAAAAGCCCAAGAGTAGGCCACACATTTGTTCCATCAGCCATATGAACTTCCTGTTTAACTTAAAACCCGTTTTAATCACTTGAGAAATCTGAGCTTAAGCCCCACAATCAATTCACAATACCCTTCGTCTCTGGTTAGGGCAATTCCAGGCAATGGGCAACAAAGGGAATGGCAGCGGAAGCAGCAACAGCAGCAGCAAGAGCAGCAGGAACACTGGTGCCCGTTTGGTCGTAGCTCCACTGGCAGCGTTTTAATAGCTTTGGAATTCCAATGGCAGCTGTGGCGTCGTCGCTGAGCTCCGGCCTTTTGCTACCCATCACGCCCAGCGCCCACACCTCCCCCTGTCCGTCCGTCTGTCCACCGAAAAGCTTTCTAAATGAGCCCAAAAAGTGGAGGAGCAGGAGTGTAGGCAGCGCGTAACACAATGGCGACGCCCCCGGCGTTCTCTTGTCGAACATTTCGAAAAATTATTGAGAAATTTTTAATTTTCCCACTTACGCAGGCGAGGTGCACGCGAAGTTACAATTACAACAACGTCAACAGGAACAGGAGCAGCAGCAGCAGCAGCAGCAGGAACAGGAGCAGCAGCACCAACATCACTTGCCTGTTGGTGTCAGCTGCAATGGCTGTTTTTGTTGTTGCTTTTATTGTTATTAGCTATGCGAACGTATTCATGCACTCTGCACCCACAACTGCCATTTTGTTTATGACATCGACGATGGCGCCGCGAAAAGCAAGGGGGGGAGACGAGTTTTTGGAGGAGATTTTGAAGGGCGGGGGTTTAGCTGCAGCTGCTGCAGATGCAAGTTTATGTGCATTTTCGGCATGCAAGGTTCGCCCTTTACATTGTAGATTTCGTTCAGAAAGGATCACTGTGCGAATTGTGTTTTTGAAAGGAAACTAATGTATCCATCTATCCGTTTATTCATAGTATAATCTAGAAGAAAGCTTAATTATTATAAAAGGAACATTAAACTTTCAAAATAGTTATTTACTTTAACCTTTTCTTTTCTAACTTCAAAGAAGAGGCATCAATTTATTTTAAAAATAAAAAAAAATCTACTAAGATCTTCCTTCAACTTTAACTTAAAGTCCCCGAATATTCATGATGTATTCAGAAATTCGTTTCCGTTGGACGCACATACACAAAGATAAAATATAAATATACAAGACGTTTCCTTCGAATATCAATTAAGATCCTGAAAATGGCAATAAGAAACATAAAAAAAACCTCTTCCTTTACCTGAAAGCACTTTCGGCCATCGAGGAAGTTGTGGCATCCAAGGAGCACAACCAATCGCCACCCTGCAAATGCCTGCAAAATGGCGCCCAGCTTTGTTTGCCATTTCTTCGTTTTTTATGATTGCCTGCCACAACTTTTTCGCCATCGACATCGATATTGGTGGCCGCCGTTGTCTACGATGTTGCGCTGTTGCGTTGTTGCAGCCACGCGTTGCTTGCGGTTGCCAGTCTCTTGTTGCTGTTGCTCCTGCTGCTGGTGTTGTTGCTGTTGTTTTGTATGGATTTTGCACATCGTTTATCTTAGGCGACGGGCAACGGAGTCGCAGCTGCCGCTAGCAAGCGGAAATGGCGTTAATGTTGCAACAGCAGCAACTGCAAAAGTAGCGAGGCAGTAACGCAGGCAGCAACGCAGGCAGCAGCACAGGCAGCAACGGCAGCAACGGCGGGCAACCTACAGCAGCTGCCAATGAGCGAGAACTTAATCTTGGGGATTTAACACTTTCGATATATCTTGTGGCGGTAGCAGCATCTTCTGGCCGTAAAACGTATTGGCTCCCATTATCGGTTAAGCTGCCATTTTATGGCCAAGAAACGCGACCGGCTTTGCAGTAGCGAAACATCTTCATCACCATTGGTATCAGTCGTTGTTTTAAGCGTTAAAAATACAAGTACATCGGGGCATTCTTACAAACATTGAACATTTAGCTAACTGTACACACAAAGCCTTCCCTCAGAGACCCGACTTTCCGGAACGCAAAGCCTGGTACTGCTCCTGGTTCAGGGGTCTATAGACGCCATCCCGATTCAGATAGTATATGGGATCGGTAAGCTTGTCCAGATCGTAGCCCTCCTGAGCCAGCTCCCGCTTCTTCAGCTTGAAGGTGGCCGTGCGCGGAATCTCCTCCATCAGTCGAATGAACAGAGGGCGGGCGTAGGGCGGCAGGCTGCCCCGCAGCACCACCGACAGGTACTCCATGTCCACCTTGCGTGTGGGGTCTACAATCGCCGCCATTCCAGCCTTGCCCTCCACATAGGGGATCTGTCAAGATAAGAGCGGGGAGAGTGGGTGTCGATAATGAGAATTGCGAATCGAGGTTTATGGGTATGTTTTAGGTGGCGTCTTATCTAACCTGTGACGGTGATTCAGCATGGGCATGGGAATTTACTTTAACTACACTTCAAAGAAAACTAATTCCAAAATTAACCAATAAACTCACCTGCACTCCATACACCACACAGTCCTCCAGACCAATGCAATTTGTAATGATGGCCTCCACTTCCTGGGTGGCCACGTTCTCGCCCCGCCAGCGGAAAGTGTCGCCGGTGCGGTCCTTGAAGTAAAAGTAACCGAGTATATCACGCACCACCATATCGCCAGAGTTGAAGAAAACATCTCCGGACTCGAATACATCCCTTAGCAGCTTCTGCTCCGAGGCGCCCTTGTCCGCGTAGCCGTGGAAGGCGCTTACCGCCCGCCGGGCATCGACCTTGCCCACCAGGAGACCCGTTTCCCCAGGCAGACACCGGATGCAGTTACCATGTGAGTCCTTGATCAGCTCGCCAGTTTGCTCGTCGCAGCGCAGGACCTGAACGGGATACAACCTGGCCCCGTAGACAGGAACAAACCCAATGGCTCCCACTCGATTGGTGATGTTGATGAGGTTCGAGTTGCCCTCAGTGGCTCCGTAGATCTCCCCAATGTGGGGTATTCCGAATCGCCGGACAAACTGCGACCAGATCTGAGGTCTCAGCCCGTTGCCGTACATTAAGCGTAGATTATGGTCCTGCTGCTCCGGAGTATAGGTCGTGGCCAGAAGGTAGCGACAGAGCTCTCCGATGTACTGGGCCACGGTGCAGTTGTACCGGCTGCAGTCCACCCAGAAGTTTCGAGCCGAGAACTTCTTGCGCAGCACAACAGTGGAGCCATTGAGGATGGCATTGCCCACACCCACAATTCCGCCAGCGGTGTGGTACAAGGGCAGGGGATTGTACACCACATCGTTGCTGGCCATCTGCAGCATATAGAAGCTTCCGGCGGACATGAACAGAAAACGCAGGTTGGTGATTACAGCGGCCTTGGGCAAGCCCGTGGTTCCCGAGGTGTAGACATAAAGCAGCTTCGAGCGAGCCTCCTCCGGGGATCTTCTGCCTGGCAGCTCCAATTTGGGCTGGGTCTTTAAGGCATCACTTAGTTCCACAGCTCCTGGCAGTAGTTCGTGTCCCTGAACGTTTCGCAGCTCTTCGTCGGTGTATTGGTAGATGGGCATAGCCTGCAGCTCCTCCTTGTCTACAAGGGATTTTAGGACATCCAACAGTTCACTGCCCACTATAAGGGCCTTGGCTTCGGCCACTTTTATGCTGTGCAGAAGCGACTCCCCGCGTAGATTGGAGTTGATGAGGGCAGTGATAACGCCCAGCTGGGAGAGGCCCAGCCAGATGCAGGGATACTCCAGGCGGGTTTCCATCATCAGAGCCACACAATCACCCTTCTGCAGACCTCGATCTTTAAAGTAACCAGCAATCTTCTGGCTGAACTCCAAGGCCTCCGCGTAGGTAAAGCTGCGATCCTCCATCACGAAGCAGGCTTTCTTGGGCCGAGACCGAGCCTGATCTCGAAAACAGCGGGCCACTGTGAATCCTCTGCGATCTTTGAGCAACAGGTAGACATTGAGGGCTACAAAGCGCTTTAAGGCCCTGGAAACGGGAGCCAAGTTAGTAATACATATATTCGGAAACTAAGCCCAGGATTTACTCACTTCAAGTCTCTCGATGCGGTCATGGCCAGGCCAAAGACGAACGTAGGATTCCTTAACAGCAGGGCCACTGCTGCTCCCAGCGTGAGACTGGCCAGCGCGTTGTCCCAGCAGAAGCTGGCAAAGATCAAAATGGCCACCAGAAGCGTGCCCATGCGGGTGGCCAGCTTCTGCTTGAAGCCAAGCTCCAGCAGGATCTCCATTTTTTCTTCCTGCGGATCCTCCTGATCGCCGCGCTCCTCGTTCCCGCTCACTTCGAAGGGCAGAGACAGACAGCAAAAGCAAACATGGTCGAATTAGTTACTCAAACGGACGGATACGAGTGTTGTGACAGCAACGGCAATGCCTAATTTGGCAATTTATGGACTAACAAGTACGGGAGGGGCGGGTACCGGGACCCTACACTTGCGCCTAGGGCAACCGACTGCGAGCGACTGACTGCCCGCGATAAGCCTGACACGGCGTTGTCTGATACCGATTTACTATCGTTTTGTGGGTCGCAAGTTCTTATCATCAGCCGCCATGGGCAATACATGAGATTTCAAAGGGGTTTTCGAGGGAGTGACAAATACTAAAGGTATCAAGTTGGATTGGGCGCGAAAATCCCAGGTATGCACTAAAAACAAATAAGACTACAAAACTGGAGAATTATTGAATTAATAAATGCATTAATTATTCCAACTTAAATGGAAAACCTGTATTTGCACCTGCAATTATAATGAACTTTGCAACAATACATATTGTCTGTGCTATAAAGAACTACTTTATAAATAAGTTAACCCAGAACAGAACCGATGGGAGTATCAAACTTTCTCCCTTAAGCTAGGCAAGTTAATAACAATAACAGTTTAAATTTAAGCTAATTTCCACACTTAACAGACACTAAAGTTGGTAAGTAAATTATGAAAAAGGTTATTACTTTTATGGCCAAGCACTTTAACAATTTTTATATTCCCCTTACATGGGAAAATGACTAATTACTCTCCATTTTACGGCATAATTTAATCTGATTTTTTCATGGCACCTCCCAACCCATTGAGCATGGAAACTTTTTCGGACTGCCAATAATCTGTCCGGCTATTTAGATTAGTCTATGGGTTAAGTGGAGCCCCATTGGGGCTTATCGGGCCATTAAAACTGCAGCACCACCGAGACGTTGAACCTGCCCTGGAGCCGTCAGAACAGCTGATAGCGCAGCGCCTGGTTCTTTGTTATGCCGGCTTATCGCTAATTAATTCAGTTGGCAGGCAATAAACAGGTGCACAAACACTTGGCATCACTGTCGATAAATCGCCTTAACTACAGTAAATAATATCCAGTCCACAGAGGGTTAAGAACTAAGCTATCAAGTGACGCCGTGCGAAGCCGCTCCAAAGTTCATTGCTACTGGCGAGATTCCTACATGGACACGGGCGCTATCTCTACGAGTCTCTGGAAACATGAGTTATGTTCTGGCGTCTATGCTGGAGCCCCGGGACCTTGACTTATTGGGTATGCCAAGCACACAACTGTAGCTATAAGCGGTTCTCCGCACACGCAGTTCTTGGCTCTGGTTACGCATGCCCATCGATTTACATGGCCAAGACACCACCGAACTTCTAGGTATCACTCAATTTATTGGCGCCATGATCATTGTAATTCGCTTTTCAATGTCAGGTCAGTGCAGCACTCCGCTCCCCCAGTTGACATACTTTTGATTCGCACGATCGCTATCGGTTCTTGGCACGGACAAATAAACAGCACACAGATATAGACAGCGTCACTCGACCGATCTGAAAACGCGGAGGCAGATCGCTTAACTAACTGTGGCCGCGAGTGAGTGGGGGCCTTTATAACCACAGCCGCACTGTGGAGTTCTGGACGCCAAAAGTAAGAATGTTATGCGAATCTCTTATAAATTGTAAAGCTATAAATGTGTGGAATATATAAAGATTTTATATAGTGCATATTATTATAAATACTAGTTTGTATAAAGCCGCTAAAAAATAGTTGTTCCCATTATTATTATTATTCAAGAATATAATTTACGTTTAAAAAAACATATAATTTAGTTTGCTTGAACTTTACCTTGTAGCTTTCATTATAATTTCATAAATTTCTATTGTATTTCGGAATTTTTAAATTGTAATTTAAATATTTAGTTTCAAATTCCCCACTGTTTTCTAAGCCCCAAAGCCAGAAAAATGAGAATGAGAGTGGAAATAAGAGAAATATTGCGATCACAGCATCATACGCTTGAAAAAAAAAAGAGAGAGAAAAACGCTTTAAAAGAGAAAATGAGAGGATAGAACAAATGTAGAGCTCTCTCGGCGAATAAATTTTTACTAATAAACAAAAAACTTTCTCTTAGATGTAGGAAAAAAATCAATGTTAAACAAATTTAGTTTTTAATATCTTATCATAATTAATTAATTAAGATTATAGCAGTGAAGAAATTGATCTGATATTATTATCTGAAGATCACTTTAAATTTAAATATACACCAAGTATAAATGATAATTTGTTGTAAAAATTTAAAGTTTAAAAAACCATAACTAAGTCAAAATTTAAATAATTTTTTATTCGGAAAGCTTTTCTAAGTTAGTGTTTATTAGATTGATAGATCTGCATACTGAATTAAATTTATTTTAATTTTAGAAATTGAGCTTCAAGCAATTTTATCTTATATAAATTTATAAATTATAATTTAGCTTTTTTTTATTTGACATAATTAAAGTAACAATTAACTGAAAGCAGCGTGAATGGGAATTCGTAACTACGAAAGTTGGGCAATTGCCCGGAACACCCTTCTTGGCAGTTGGCCTTTCCCACCTGTTACAGTGCTTCGAGAATTTTTTTAATTAAGCATTTTTTATTCGCCAACAAAAACAAAACCGATTGCTAGCTCCCCCTCTCAGTGGCTCCCCCCTCCCTGTCGCACCCGCCAGCCAAGTGCTGTGTCAAAATAAATTAACATAGGGCAGCGCAGCTGGCGGCGACGCTGGCGTCGCTTAGCTGTCAAATGCCGGCAGCACAAATATAAAAAATATGTGCATACTTTGGGCGTCGCATATAAAAAATGTGCGCATACTTTTTGGCAGCTTTTTGAGTTATCGACGGTGTGAGAGAGCGGGAAACTAAGTGAGCGCATATGTATGTACGAGTATGTGTGTGTGTGGTTGTGCCGGCTGCTCCTGCTCTGGCTGTTCCAGGCCCATTCAGTGTGTGTGCGTGTGTGTGGGTGCCTGTAATTGACACATGTTACGCGCACAAAAGCGGCTGCGACCCGAGGCTCAGTCCATCGTTATTATCGACAATGGCGCCGCCGAAAACACACACACACACACAGAGAGTAGCACTCGCAGCCGCACACACACGGTGGCCATATTTCGCCTCTTCCTCTTCCACGAGCAACCGTTATTCCTTCATGCCGTCAGATGCCTTTGCTGCACAGCCTTCAAATGCAGGCTCGCAGACACGCAAGCTGGCAGCCTCAGTCAACTTTGTTTGTAGCCGGCGAAAACAAAAACACACACACACAGAGAGCGAAACAGACACAGAGGAGCTGGCTGACGCACACACAGATACGATGGAGGTGAGGACGACTATGCGACACCCTGCAGCTATGGAAAGTGTAGCATACTTTGAAGGGTTTTTGCTTGCAAGGAAACTATGAGAAATTGGGAAAATATAACATTGTGTCAACCAAAAATATATGTTGTAGGATGAAGGAAATATATATAAGACCCATTAAATATTTATAAACTTGATTAGCAACAGCAGGCGAATCAATTTAGCCATGCCATCCCATCTCCCCAAGCCTTTAATTGTCCTTCGACATGCCTTGACTTTAGAGACTACATAAATTAACATCTTTATAGATCTATAAAACTTAATCAAAGAACTCCCTCAAAAACTATTTTATAAATATTAAATTACCCAAATATACCACCAATTATAAAGAAACATACTCTAACTAATAGGGTATTTAAGCACACACACAATCAGAGAGCTACACACCGGCACAGCGGCTTGCTGATAACGTAAACGTCAGCTGTGCGCCACTTTGGGCCACACGTGAGTTCTCTGGGTCTGGTTCAGGGCCAAAAGCGGGTGGCCACCGGGTAGGTGGAGTTGGGCCCCCAAGTCGTGCGCAGGCAAGCGTCAAACGGTTTGTACCTTAAACCCCCGGGCGACGGCATCCTTGCCCCGCCGCTGCCTGCACTTGGCATTTGTTTGTGTTGTCAACAAAAGTTTCTTTGAAATCAGTAACAGATGTCGATTGAAATGGCACAATTGCTGCCAGCGCCGCAGCTCCGGCTGCCCTGTAATGTCGAGCCAGCGCCGGGTGGCCGCCACTTATGCTGAATATTTTTATGCCAGACACACACACAGCCACATACAGGAGCACTGGGCCAGGCCAAGATATCCGGCGAGCGGGCCCATTGTGCGCTAGTTGCCTGTCACATTTTAATTAAAATTTCTGCGCCCAAGTTTTAATGTTAATGCATTGGCATCGATTGGATTGGAGGAGCTGGAGAACAATACAAGATGGGAATGGGTTTTGGTTTAGGAATGAGGGATATATAATTGTGAGATATATGAGAAGGACTTGGAGATGTAAGAGATTGGAACTGGGTAATTATTGTTAGTAGAAATTTATTTATAAATAATTATTTTAATAAAAATATGAAAATAAATAAGAGAGCATTCGAAATTTCTATAATTTGTTATAGTAAAATATTAGATTGAATATCCTTGTTTTTTGTGTTGCTTTAATTTCAATAAAATAAATTATGTACAAAATAAACCAAGAGTTAGTACCATATTCCATTCAGATACATAACTAGCTTATTTGATATTAAATCATTACTAAATTTCTAAGAGTATTTAACTTGCTTACCTTACCAAAAAACCTTAAGAAATTTAAAGAGCATCTAAGCTTCGCCGGGGGTGCCATCCTTTATGCATTGTGATTCCTCTTGTTGACAACCTGCGCTCGCTCTCTCTCTGTGCCAGTTTGGTTTGTGGCTGCTGGCGATAACAAACGATAACTGCATGTTAAATAGAAGCTAACGGTATACAAAGGGGTAATCGAGAGGATGGCAGCCAGGGTTAGATCCAGGGAATGGCCAAAAGACACCCCGGGAAGCAGGGACAGCCAGCAGATGCAAGCTGGACGCTGGACGTGCAGCCATTTGGATGTGCAGGCATCTCTCTCCGAACAAAGCGGAAGTGGGGTCGTAGCTGGAGTTGTGCTTTGGGAAATCACTCAGGTAGCAAATGCCACCATCATCATCGTCATTGTTGTTGTTCCTGTTGCTGTTGTTGTTGTTGAAAGTGGCCGAAGGGTTGCAAAAAAGCGCAGAGCATCTAGACAAAGGCAGAAGTAAAGGCAAGCTGCTGCCGTCTGCTGGCGTCCCGTGTACGTGTGCGTGTGGTGTAGCCGCAAGCCATGTGTGCCTGTGTGCGTGTGCAACAAATGTTGTGGGCGGCGTCGTCCTTGGGGGGTGAAGAGGGCTAGGGGGCTGGGCTGGGATGCTCCCTTAACGAGCTTTTACTTGGTCGCTTGCAATGCGACAGCAGCAGGTGTGCCATACATGCACACAGCCACAGATACTCGTACTCACCTCCCCTTGCCACGCACACAGATACTCACCCACACAGACGGTGCGCACAGCTGAGTGACGATAATTGAAATTTCATCACAGTAGTTTGTGGTTTTGCAGCACACAGACACACACCAGGCACACACCCGCTCTCACACACTAATGCGCAATTCATGGCCTTCTTTCGGGGCTGCCAATCGAAATGTTATTTTCTAATTTTCTAATGTGGCAGAAGGACGAAGGGCACAACCGGGCCTTCGGATCGAAGTCTTTGTTTTGGTTTAAAACACTTTATTTCTTGGGGTTTCCTTGCGGCCTGCAGCCTTGCTTTTTGTAGGTGTAACATTTACTTGGTATTTGTTTATGGTAAAAGTACATTAAGTTTTAGTTTAGGGAATACAATAAATACTAATCAATAAATTAAACTCAATCAATAAATTAGCCATAATCGTACTCATATCCATAGTAATAATATACTGTATTATTATTAATAAAATCTACTATGTTCAGTTTTTTGTTTTGCTTGCTTTGGGTTGCTTACTTACACATCTTCACTGTTTACTGTTTTTGTTTATCAAATGGTGTGTTTAATTTTTATGATTTTACTTGCTTATGTAATCTTTAATAGTGTGCACATATTGTTAGTAATATTTATTCCTTTTGTTTTGTGAAGGTGCTGACGTTAAAGTGGAATTTCCGTCACCGGTCTAGGGATTGAAGGATAAAAATCTCTGCGTTTCTCTAATACTTTTTCCCCTTCAACCCATCGTAAGTAGTGTTCTGCTTAAAACATTGAAATGTATAAATTCTAGTGAAAATGCACATCAATCTGAATCTATTTATGCCTTTTTGGATGTCAAGCATCATCTAGTTTTTGTGTCTTTAAGTGACGATGCGGACAATATATCCTTTTCTTTTTACTCAACTTCCTTTTTTTGGTTTTTGGATAACTCTATATTAGCTGCATAATTAAGTGTGTGTGTGTGTATATGGTTTCTTATCCGCCTGACCCTCTCTTCCTTTAATTTGACTAGCACAAGTACTTCTTCTTGGGTTTCATCATGCGAATGCGTCATTTGGAGCCCAACCCGTTGGCCACCAGAGCACCTGGAGTGGCAGCTGCCACGGCTGCAGCTGCAGAGGATCCGCCATTGGTTCCTCCTCCTCCCCCGCCGCCACCGGCACTGCTTACGCCTCCTCCGCCAGCCACACCTGGAACTGGACCTCCACCTGCCGCACCTGAGCCACTGACAGCGCTGACCGCTTCACGGGCCCCGGCAGCCGCAGCTGCCGCAGCTGCTGCCGCCGCCTGGAGATGAACGGCCGAGTTGGGAGTGGGTGGGGATCGGGTGGCCATAGCACTGCGCAGGCTGCCGGCCGAGTGCAGGTGCTTGGCGCTCAGCTCAGTGGCCCGCGAATTGCCGCACACCTGGAGGAAAATAATATACAAAATTTGTTAGGGTTCTGTGTAAAGATTAGTTTAGAGAGTAAAATTCTTAATAATTTAAGTTTTAATTTTTAATGGATATTAATTATAAACAAGCTCCCCACCTGGTGATGACTATCCCAGTCCCTGTACTGACACGAGGCGCTGCAGTATCGGGCCATGTTGCAGCCGGAGCAGGTTTCCGTGGCCTTGCGACCGCAGTTCCAGCACTGCTGCTGCAGATTGCTGCCCTGAAAGAGGAGAATAATTATTAATAAATCAGAATTTCTGATTTGTAATTAGGAGACTTACATTCTGGGCACTGGTCATTGACGGCGACTTGTTGTCCAGATCTCGCTCGCCGCTGGAATGACGACTCATCTCCATGAAGAACTTCTCCATGCGAAGTCGTTCCTGGGTCATGATTTCCGCGGCTCGCGTCTCGGCGGCCACCACTGCTCTTTGGATTTCGATGACAGCTTGTCGCTTGACCTGAAAATCGAAATAAATAATAATAAGAAATATAATTAATAGTCTTAATTCCTTAACCCACCTGTGTGACGGCATCCTCAGCATTCCGCTTAAACTCGGCTACCTTCTCCTCTGTCTGTCGCCGCAGTTCGGCCATGGCTGCTGGAGTCACCTCCTGACCACTGTTCGGATGCTGTGGCTCGATGCCCCGCTGCTGCAGAATCGTAATGGCCCGCTTGGTCTTGTCCACCATGGCCGAGATGCAGTTGAGCATGGTGTGGATGTTCTTCCACTCCTCCTCCCCACCCGCTCCCGCGCCGGGTGCAGCTGCATTGGGATTGGGGTTTGAATTCGGGTTGGGATTGGGATTTCCCGCACGCTGGGGTGGAGCTGGATGCCTGGCCTGGGCCTCGCTCATCCGCAGATCTCGCTCGTCGCGCTGCAGGAAGGCCGCCGCAGAGGGCAGACCCTCGGCAGAGACTCCATAGTCCCCATAGACCACGGAGTGACCAGGATGCAGGGTCAGCCGCTTGCTAGGAGGCGGAGGATAGCCCGCTCCGCCGCTGGCCATGTATTCGCTCCACTCTTGCAGGCCGTTGTGACCACTATGCTCCATCATGGAGTCCGAGGAGCGACGCTTGAAGACGCCACTGCCGCCGTTGGAAGTGGGCGCCTCCAGCTGGATGAATATGTCTCCGAACTCGGCACTCGGCACTCCGTGCGGGGTGAACTCCATCACGGCCTGCTCGTTGTTGGTGACGTACTGCAGCGCGGACTGGTTGGTGGCCCGGGCCATGGCCAGGATCTCGCGCTGCACCAGCGCAATGCTGTTCTTCAGCAGCGGCACCACATAGGGTCGTAGTGGCAGGTTGATGGCCTCCTGCAGGGCCAGCCGGAACTCCTCGACGGAGATACTGCCGCAGCAAAGCGATAGCACCAGGGCTCGCACCCGCTCACTCACTTCGGGCTGCCCGAGTTCCTGCGAGAATTGCACCAAGGCGCCCAGGAACTTCCGCATCTTGGACACCAGACGCGCCTGCTCCACGTGGGCAGCTGCTGCGGCTGCGGCGGCGGCTGCTAGGGAAGCGGCATGCTGTCCGCCTGGTGTGGGCGTTGGAGATGTGCCCGAAGAACCGACGCCGCCGCCATTCACCACCGGGGAAACGCTGGAAGTCCGCTGCGGTCGCTGGTGGAGCTGGAGGGGCGAGTGGGGCGAGCGGGGAGCCAGGCTGCGCGAGCTATCCGGCGGCGAGTCCGGCGGAGTTCGGCAAAGACGATCCCGTTCCCGTTCCCTTTCCCTTTCCCTCTCCCGTTCCCGCTCGCTCCGGCTGGAGGATGTGTGGCTGCTGTCCTTGCTGCTGCTGGACGAGGAGGAGCTCTTGTCCCCGCCGCTGCTGCTGCTGCCGCTGCTGTTGGCTAAGAGAGGGATGGAGGAGAAGGCAGAGTCAGGTTGTTAGTTGCATGTCGAGTGCGAACCAGGGAAACAAGTGCAAGACCAAGTTCGAGACCGAGGACAGGATGTGCAGCCCGGGCGCATTACAAATGCATTAGCAGAAAGCCCAGGGAGGAGCGGAAATATATATGTGCCACCGACCACAACAAGCTACAGCACTTGTCCCACAGAACTGGCCCGGCCGGAGTGGCAAGTACACAGATCCAGCCAGTCAGCCGGCCAGTTAGCCAGCCAACCAACTGCCGGCATTAACAAATTTGTTTGAACATGGGAAATAAATTAGCAAACATTTTTGGCCCGGCCAAAGTGTACTGCTGTGCTGCCCTGCTGTGGTTTCGGCCCAGTCAGGCAAGCAAATCAAGCACCACATAACGCACTAATTGCAGGGCCAGCGAGGGAGCGGCTTTCGATGAGGATGTTGATGGTTCGAGGAGCAGTGGGCACAACACATTGCGGTACGTGCTGTCCTATCGCATCCATGATCCTGCCAGAGCGATGGTGTAGCTCAAAAATGAGAAGCTTAACGCAAATCCGCAGTGCGCATCTGGACGGAGAAGCTGCTGCTGGGAAAGCCACTAACCAGGCGACAAATGAGTCACAGAGAGAATTGGTACTAGAACTTGGAAAATAATATATACTCCTATCCTCTTGGGACTGTTTTGCATTGTCTTTTTTCTTATTAAAATTATATAATTTATTTTATAAAATAAATTCATGCATAAGGAATTCTAAAATGTCAATGAAAACCTGCAATTTAAGTTTAGCTAAAAAGGATTAGATAATTGTTAAGTAAGCTTTAAGGTCTCTTATCTCGAAACCAAGACCATTTTAATTGCATTTTTAATTTTATAAAAAACTATCTTCCTTCTCACAAAGGTATTTCCCTCAAAAGGTATTTAAATTCCCAATGTTTTTTTTTTTTTCATTTTAAATAAAACCAAAAATGCTAAGGACACACTTGTCGCCTGCGATGGCCAAACACACACAAACTTTGTTTGCACAAGCTAATGGAAATTGTTTATGGGTGTGGGTTGCCGGGTTGTCGGGTTGATGGCTATTGGGTGCGCTGGGAGGATGTGCGGATGGGTGGCTTACAGACACTGTGGGTGGCGAATGCTGCTGATGACCATGATGATGAGGACGATGATGACGACAACAACGAGGACTATGGGAATGGCAGTCAGTTGATGTTGCCGCTGCTGATGCAGCTGCTACTGTTGCTGCTGCTACTGCTGCTGCTGCTGCTGTGCGGCTGCTGTACGGTTTGCTTTTGTGATAATGATTGTGGATACAGCTGCAACTGGCTGTGTTTTCACAGCCATTCAGGCACGCCACCGCCATGCCAATCGAAGGGACACACACAGACACTGGCGCACTGGATACCCACCACTCCGTGGGCCGGAGCAGGCACATGGATGGCCGGAGACATCAGTCAACCGAGTCGTCGGCGGCTCTTATCAAACGCCAAACATAGACAATGATGGATCACATGGTCTCCGTCCCCGTCCCCACTTCCATACCCATCCTTATCCCATTGCCAGTTGTTCCCACCACTCGAAGCCCCTTTTTCCTGGCTTAATTGGCTGGCATTGCCACATTCCTGCATCCCTTTTGCCTGCTCACCCCTCTCCTGCCTTGGCTGGTGTACAATTGTAAAATATTGCACTTGACCGGGCTTAAAAGTTTCGGTTTGTTTTGGTTTGGTCCTGTTGTGGGAAAACCTCAACTGACCCAAAGTTGGTGCGCCCAGGGAGACCGACCGACCGAGCAGCAGCTGCTACCAAGAAAGCCCACGCAAAACCGAAAAACTATTTACGAAATTCTGTGTTGACAATTCACATATTTTCTAAAACATAATGTTGGCCACTTTATGCGGCGGAGGGAGGGAGATGGACTAGGAGAGAGAGGGAGAGCTGGAGAGTGAGAGGTTCCAACTGCTGGCCCAACATTTGCCAGCATCATGAGCTCCCTCCAGCAGTGGCATCGATTTAAGGTTACGTATACGCAGCGTGGTCCCAGTCTCGACCAGCCTGCATGCTAACGGTACGGTCTCGATGCAGGCAGAGAAAAAAATGTTCAAAAAATATTTTTAACTGACTTTAAACATTACGTTTTAGAAGATGTCTGATCCTTAGATTGAATTATGTCTAGAAACTTGATTTAACATATTTAAATAAAATCATACAGTTATTGTAATATTTATTAAACTGAGATTGATAAATAATTAAAACTGTAAAAATAAATTCTATATATTTTTTAATTAACTCTTAATATTATCCTTCTCGGTTTTACAATTATCCTTCTTCATTTAAAAATGTTTCAAATAGACTTTCAATACTTATCTCAAGATAATATACCTCATAAACTAACCCCCTTAATTTTCTCTGTGTATTTTCCTGCCTGTGTGTGTCAGTGTGTGCCTCCTCTGTGATTGTGTATATGTGGGCAACAGAATTTGCACAGCTGCGTCCCATAGATTGCAGTCGAGCGCACAAAACGAAACGTTGGCAAGTTTAGTTTGTTGTTGCTGCTGTTGCTGCTGCTGCTGGTGCTGCTGCTGCTGTCATTGCTGTTGCTGGCATAGTCATTTGGGAAAACAATCATTTTGGCAAATATTCATCATGCACTGCTTCTGATTATCATCGGCAGCGGCAGGGGCTGGAACTGGGCGAAAGCTGTGGTCTAAGTAGAGCCTTCCGCAGCTCGGTTTGAATTGGGCATCCAATCAGCTCTCACCCTCACCCTTCACGCTCGGAAAATGCTAATTGCTGGTGAGAGGAAAGAAAATCGAGCGACTTAAATGCTGGGCCACACATCATTTGCCTGGGAACCGGCACAGGTAGCGGCAATCAAAGCAACGAC
Source organism: Drosophila ogumai (assembly GCA_018904815.1). Lineage (NCBI taxonomy): Eukaryota > Metazoa > Arthropoda > Insecta > Diptera > Drosophilidae > Drosophila > Drosophila ogumai. Next base: position 87,773 of record JAEIIJ010009616.1, on the reverse strand, counting down.
CGCCTTTGGGCGCACCAAGAGCAGGGACGCCCAAAGGCAGGCAACGAAATGCTCGTCTGCGTGCGGGCTGCTGCTCCTGGGAACAATGCCAGCAGCGGTTTCCCCTCTTTCCCGTTTTTTTTTTGTGCTTTGGGTATGCGGGGTAAAAACTAGCAAAATGCTTTTGGCCTTTTCCATTCGCAAATTTGGGAAACTTTCTAGCTGTGGGCTGTGGTCTCAGCCCGGAAAACCATTTAAAAAGTAACGAATTTCCAATGCTCTGATGTGCAGTTTAAGTTGGCATGTGGAGTATACAGACTCTCCGACCAGATTCCTCTTCAAAGTAACGATTTAAAGTGCTTGTGGGGACATTCACAGCTGCTGGGTTTCACACCAGTGAAAATACAGTGAAAAGATACAGGATTTTTAAGACATATAAAGGGTATTCAGCGAAGATATTAAGGTGATCAAGGTAGATATGTAAATAATACAGGATCAAAAGGTTAATAAGGATCATTTTAAAAAGGTTCTATGGAAAAGCAGAAGGTGCTGAGTCCTGGATTATATACCATATAATTTTTGATTTCTTTATTTACTTAAATAAATTATTTTTAGGTAATATCTCTGCCACACCCCCTCCTGGTCAGGAACTCTAGTTCGCACTCTTATTTTTCTCTCTGTATATACACCTTGATGTATGCTTCACTTACCTTTAAGCCTGCGACTAATTGCTGCCGCTGTGGCAGCTGCTGCTGCTGTGTTGTTGGAGGCCGCCGCTGCCGCTGCTGCTGCTGCTGCCGCTGATCCCGCCGATGACGAAGACGATGACGCGGGCGGCACTTGGACAGACTGGACAGCTGCGGTGGCCACTGCCAGAGCCGCACCTGCTGCCACTGCCGCCGCTGCTGCTGCGTCGTAGGCGTCCTTGTCGGTAATCTCCTCCTTAATTATCGCCTTGCCGTCGAGCGCCATCTGGAAGAGGTCGGAAAATAGTTAGTCAAGAAAATCGGTTAACAACGTAGGGGTAGGGAGCCCACCCACGACCAGCTAATATTTTCCCCCCGAGGCCGACTGCACAGGTTCCCAGAGCGGCGGGCGATAGACAAAAACATCAAGTGACAAAGTTCTCACATTATGTTTTCAACTTATTTGATTTCAATTTGATTAAATGGTTGTCTGACATGCAAATTGGGCGCACAGATACACACTCGGCGGCGAAAGAAGACCTTGGGCCGTTCTTTGTGCGAGTCGAGGAGAAGAAAGAACAGCTGCCGCTTTAATTTGGCCAAATTGCTTTCAATTTTTAAGAGGTTTAAGTGCAGAATATTTAGCCATGCAGAGACAACTAGAGCGTAATTGTTAAGGAATTAATTAAACGCTGTAAAACTAAGGGGTTTTAATTGTTAAGTAAGTAAAGATCAAAATGGCTTTGTTCTTTTTCTAAGAGTTATTTGCTAGATAAATTGTTTTAAGACAGAAACTGTTATAGTATTGTCTTGCTTGCTTATAAACTCATTGATAGTTTTAAAGTTTCAAGGTGTAAATAATAAATTTAAAATTATTTTCCATACACCGGGAATTTAATTTATATATTTTCAAGAAAATATATGCCTCAGAACACTTATAATTTCATTAGTTTTCTTAAATCCTCCTTGTCTTTAGAGGCTTAATTTGCCTTAGTGACATTTAATTTTCTTTTATTTTCGATTCTCAGAATTCCAACCAAATTTTAACAAATTCTTTGGATTTTGTTTGGTGCCTACAAAAATAGGCAGAATAATATTAAAACAATTTTCAGGCAAAGAGCACCGACAGCTGCCAACAGTCCACACGCCGTCGACACCTGTTCGGTAATTGAGTTGAAGAACTTTTTATTCGAGGCGCCCCAACTAAATGAATTTTCCCCATTGGGAAATCTTCACGCTTTTGTCGAAAGGGGAGGCGGGGCAGCAGCCTTGCTAATTGACTCGCCAACTGCATTTCCTGTTTACCCCGCAGTTCGAACTTGTTAGCGGCGGGGAGGGGAGTTCCGGTCACCCAGTCGGCACTAAGCACTCCGCACTCTGTGCTCAACCCCACCTGGACTCGCTCATGTCCAGCTCGCATGAGGGGAAGCATTTTTGTGTTGATTTTTATCACTAAAATATGTAAATACCTTTGCGGACTGTGGGAGTTTGTGCAGCTTGCCGTGCCTTTGCGTAAACAAGAGCGGGGGGAAACACAACAAGAAAAACACGAAGGAAAAGCGAAAGGCAGGGGCACAGATACAGACACAGGCACTGCCACTGCCACTGTAAACCTGTTCGTTTTCATTCATGTTTTCGATCAATCTCTGCTCCTGCTGCTGCTATTGCTGCCGTTTTATTTTCGCCGAGGTGCAAGAAATGTTTAGAGCAATTGTTTAAAGTCAATCGTCGCGTCCGGCTAGCAATATTTACAATCGAGTGGGGGTCTCGGATCTCGGATCTCTGGTCTCTGGTCTCGGGACTGCCGCTCATCAGTTGCCGCAGCTGTTTGGCATCAGAGCGAAATTACACACAAATGCCGCAAATGAAATTCTATTAAAAACAAACACTTGACACGCCGCCAGCTGCCGACTAATGACGACCCAGGCCCCTTCGCTGGGAAAGTCCAGGCCCAGATCTTAGGCTGAACCCATCCCGGGCTGAGCACTTGACAACTGTTTTTGCGAGGTCTTTTCCAGAGCAGTTTGCAAAAAAACAAAAATACAAAAACATGCGTGAGGCAGCGGAGGAGGAGGAGACTGGGAATGGGATGTTTCCAGGGGGCGGCGGCGGCGAACAACAAGTGTTTGTGAAAGGCGGCAGGTGAGCGTAATTGTGAGCAGGAGGAGGAGCAGCAGGCGGAGGAGGGTGTGGAGGTTGGCTGGGTCTCTGACTCACTTAATAGCCCCGAACCGAACCGAACCGAGCCAGCAGCTGCCGCTTTTGGCCCTGGCTATGACGAATGAATCAAATGTCAGGAGCAGCCGTGTCGTTGTCGCTCAAGCAGCTGTCGCCTGTCGTCGCCAGAAGGCGCCCCCAGTGCCCTCGGCTGCCTCATCCCCACACCAAAACACCCAGCCCCCTTCCGGCGCCTGTGTGTAAGGCAAGCACTTCAAAGAGCTGGAAGAGCCTCGCAAGCTTCCATCGCAGCAAAATGGAAAATGTCGCCCGCAGAAGTTTTTCCCACAAAACTTGGGCCAGCTGAAGCTGAAGCCGAAGCTGGAGCCCGAGCAGCGCCAGAATCCGTGAATGTGGGAGACGGAGGCGGAGACGGAGACGGAGGCTGGGGCCGAGGCTGCGACGGCTGCAGGCGAAATTGCCAAGAGGAAAAGTAATTATTTAAGCGAAGCCCGCCACAGTGGGACGGGGCGGCGGCCCAGCTGCTGATTTATAATAAGAGTCGAAACTAAAGGAAATCATTTTGATTTGATTATTTCGATCGAATTGATACATATTTTTATCAGAATAAGTGATTGTCATGATCTTTAGGGGTTTATAGTTAATAAAGTAAATACAATTGTATCAGAAAATTAGATTTATAGCTAAGAATATATGTCTAAGCTGACTTTAAGGATTTAGAACTCAAAATTAAAAGATTTTTCTAAATATATTTTGTGATAAAGGGGTTAAATAAATCACAGTTCATATCTCAATATTAATTTCTCATCAAGTTTTTCACCCCTAGCCTTAACTTTTCCACCCCCCGAAGGCCTAACAACTATCAACCAGACCGTGTTCAGCGATTTGAAAAATGAATGGCAATCGCAAAATACAATTTTCACTGCATAATTTTCAATTAGGCTGGCAAAGATCATAAAAAACAAAAGGACGAATTTTAAACGACATTCATTTAATTCCTTTTGCGGGCCAGATGCGGAGGCGTGCCAGTTGCGAGCCATGTGCTGGACACACAGCAAAGCATTTTATACTTTTATCCCTTTTGCTAACAAAAACACACTCTGCCACATATAGAACAGGGGGGATTGGGAGCCACAGGAGGCAGGACGAAGGACGAAGAGTGGTTAGCGAAAAGGCGCGCCAACTGAAATAACAACAACAGAAGCGCCGTGGGAATGAGGGTTGAAGGCCGTGAATGAGAGGAGGCGGCAGATGAGAGAGAGGTTGGAAAATCACAGCACAGCTGCATGTGCTTTCCCGGTAAGCTGCCCATTTCCCTGACCCCCCCTCCTGCCACATGTGTATGTGTGCCTGTGTGTGCGAATGACAACCAACTGGACCTCGGACCTCGAACCATGGAACTCCTGGGCACTTTGTATTGCGGACTCCGCATTGTGCGTCATTATGCGCAAGTGGCGCCACTGCTCCTGCTTCCTGCCGCTGCTGCTCCCGCTGCTGGGAGGGATTACTGGCGACGACACCTGTGCAGAAGCAGCGGCAGCAGCAGCAACATCAGAGCCCGAGCCCGAGACCGATTCCCTGCCGGAGCGCCAGTGTGTGAGTGTTTTACAGTTAAAACTTTTTTGCAACTTGCTGCGTCAGCTGCTTCATTACACATGGAGCTACAAATGTATGCTGGCGGAGGCGGCGAAAAAAAGGATGAGAATGGGTTGCGCGAAGAGTTCCCGGGGTTGGGTAATTAGCATTAACAGCTGTGGGTCGTCCGATAAGGGCGAAGCCGGGTGCTTAATTATACACTAAGCGCCGACAATTATAGCCATTCGAACATTATGGTTTTTTATATGTACTGTGAGAAATGTGCCAAAGCGTTTACTAGGCTTTAAGGTTTCGGAAATCGATGCGTGGTCTAAAGTTCAAAGAGAGCTGTAATTTTAATTATTATTTGTTAACACTAATTGGTGAATTTCGTGAGGAATAGGTTGGTCTGAGTTGTGTCTTTATTATTTATCAAGGCTATCTTAGGGAAAGAGGTAGCTTAAAGTCAAATTTATTATGATTTAATTACTCTATATACCTTTTCATATGATCTCCTTATTATAAAACCCTTTTCATTTGCTTGAAAAGAGATTTAAATGTATTTAAATTCTCTATCTAAATCCCTCGCTCAACCAAAACTAATTCAATCAAAGGTTGAAACCCCTTTAATTTACCATCATTAGCCTGCAATAAAATTACGTAATTGGCCGGCTCGTTGAGGAAACTTCAACGGCAACCCTCGTCAACTATTTGCTAAGCGCCTCTCCGTCTGCCAGAGTGTCTGTGTGTGTCTGTTGGCAACGTGCCGCAGCATTGGCGTCATTTTAAATTACACCTCGCTCACACACACAGAGACAGTGGCTCTGCCAGTCAGCAACAGGAGGCGGAGGAAGGGAGGCAGGGTTGTGACACCAACATTTTTGCACTACTCGCCGCACGTGCCACACCCCCCTGACCCGCCCCTTGATTCACCCTTCATTTGCAGCCAGTGTGTGTGAGGCATAATAAGATAATGGCTTGTCACAGGACAGCAACAACATCAGCAGCAGCAACAGCAACAGCAGCAGCAACATCAACAGCAGCACCAACTACAGGGGAAAAAACAGTTGAACGAGTGTCGCGCTTAATCGGCTGTATGGTCTGTTTTATTTCCAATACGAACTGCTTTACGTTGAGAGTGCCACAGCCACGAGGGGGGAATGAATACTGAAGAACATTTGGCTGCCACATGTTGCCCGCAAAACGTATTTAGGCATCCCAATTATGCCACAGCCAGCAGCTGATGGCCGCCAGCTGCCCATGTTGCTGCTGCCGCTGTTGCTGCTGCTGCTTCTCTTCCTGCGGCGCGCTGGCTGAATGCAATTTTCCAACGTGCTTCGCAATTGAAGATTTTCCAGCTGCCACGGCTGCCGGCGCTTGTTCTCGTCTGATTGGAAAATCATTCTGCCAGCCTTGCAGCACGTGACGCTGTTCAAGTTTTTCAGCCAACTTGTCTGCCAGTGGCAGCAGCAGCAGCCAAGAAATTGCACTTGGGAAAATAAGGGTTATATGTTAAAGATAAATTATTTAAGAGGTACATCAAATGCTTCTACTGAATAAATAATTTAAAATATTTATAACAATAACCTAAACTAAAACAGGTAACTTTTTTTCTTACTTAACTATTTTATAGTTTAAAAATTACAATTTCTTATCGAATTATAAAATTCCCTTCTCATTTTTGCTTTCAAGTGAGTCAACATATGCTGGCACGTGTCGTCGTTTATGTCTTTTGGCCAAGTCTGCGCTAGACAGCGGCAGCAGCAGCCACCGCTGCCGTTTTCAATTAAAAATTGCGAATGACAGCAGGTGCTTTTGATGGCCCCGACTGCTGCCTGCACCTGTGTGCGGCTGTGGCACGTCTAATAAGAGAGGCTCACCTTCTCCACGAGCCAGGGCCATTAGCAGGTGCAGGCAACGGCACCGGCACCGGCCTGGTTATGTCAGGGATGAGATAATCATCCCCTAGACTTCGATCCAAATGCACAAATCGATGGATATACGAGCAACACTGGCCCCTGCAGCACCAGTGCTGTTGAGTTTTTTTTTACTCTTTTTTTTTTGGCACAAATCTGTTGCAGACACTCGAGGCAGCAGCTCAAACAACTGTGTCCTGACAAGTTACAAGGAGGGAGTGTTACTGGTGCGAGGAGCAGAGGGTATGGGGGAATGGGGCAGCTGCTGCCACTTGGTCGCCGCCGGCATCATCTGTGTTTCATCTGGCGCAAGAAATATTGCGGCAGCTGTGCCAGCTGCTCGGCTGTCGTTTTCTACCCAACGCCCCTTTTCTAGAGAGTGTACGGCATTCTTGGGAGACTGTAAGTGTGTGTGAGTGTGAGACAAGGTCAGTCCCGCTCGCCTGCCTCCCTCCCTCCCCATTCCAGTCTGTGGCTGGAGATTTAGGGCTGAGCTATGTCGCATCGCCTGGCGAAATTCAATTCAAATACGCGCAGGAGCTGAAGCGCATTTTGGTAGCTTGCCAGCGAACGTCGTCTGCGTTTCTGGGATTCTGCGATTGTACTGGACACGCGGTCCTCGTGGACAAGAGTGTTTTTTGTCCCAGCTAAATGTTTAAAACATAAGCGAGCAACGGGCTAAGGATTGCAGCTGGCACTAAGCCTGGGTGGTATTTTTTCTCCCTTTTAAGGGGGAGGTGGGCTAAGGTCGCTGGTTAAGACGTTGAAATGGATGGCGATACGAAAAGTGTTTCCCATTTGATTAAAGCACTGAGGCCAGATTTGTAGCCATTAGTTGCAACAAAAAATGTTATGGAATTTAAAATTTTTAAATTAAATAATTAAAACTAACGGAAATCAAAGTAAATTGCTGTAGGAATATTACAATGTTTTAGAAAAATATTATTCAAGTAAAATAATAAGACTAAAAATATTTTTAAAATATGAAATATCTTAGCAAAGTTCAAAATTATAATTAAATATTATTGATTTACCATTTTCCCAAATAAAGAAACTACTTTCCGGAAGCCGAAGTATGCATACCCTAGAGGACGAATTTAAAATCTTCATAACTAAGCTAAAAAAGCAATATTTTTAGTTCGGAGACGTTTTCTGTGCTAGTTTTTATCAGGGTAACATTTCTGTATACAAGATAAACAGATTAAAAAAAAATTCTTTTTGTCGAGTTTTGTCAATTTTAATGATGTAACCCCTTACAAAATTTCAAAAAAATTTGAAAATATTTTTTTTTTAGCCTTCATGTCAGATAGACTCGGCTTTTAATGCTGATCAAGAATATATATGATTTATAGGGTCGGAAGTGACTCCTTTTTGCGTTGCAAGCTTCTGACTGAAATTATAATACCCCTGAAGTGTATATCTAGGTTAGTTGCAATCACAGAAAGCAATCAAGCCAATAGCTATTTCTAACCACTAAATAAATATATACATATATCCCTGCCAGCCACCAAACTGACTTTATTTTCTCCATTGTTTCTACTACACAACAAAAAATGCGCTCCTTTTTTGCGCTGGCTTCTCTCCTATGACATTTTTGCTTGCCCCCAAAACATTTTGTGCTTCGCTGTGGCCCACGTCTTTTTAATAAGCTGCCACTTGCAGCGACAACAATTTCGCTGGCAGTGGCAAAAGCCACAACGAGGGGAAAAGCGGAAAAGCGAGGAAAAAGGAAGGCAGCCAGGCGAACAGAAGAACTAGGAGTAGGAAAACAGGATGCGAGCGTTGCGGCAGCGACACCGAATTTTGTTTTTGACTTTTTCGATTAAGCGTATGCAGCCACACACACACAAACGCACACAAACGAATTCTGGGAAAGGAAAACCGTTAGTTGCTTTTCTGTGTGTGACACTTTTCGCGATTTTTTGGCTTTCTGTTTTTTTTTTTTTTGTTTCTTCTTTCTTTTGCTTTGTTTTGTTTGCTTTTTTGGCCCACCCCCGCGAATGAACCATCTCTTTGGGAGTTCGCAATGTTTGCGTTTGAGCTTTGAGCAGGGTTTTCCATTCGGCTTCGGTTTCTGCTGCCGCTGCCGCTGCCGCTGCCATTCGTGTCAGTCTAATAAGCAAATTGACTTATTTCCGGTCGCCATGTTGTCTGTTGGCTCAGCTGGCCCAGGCCGCAAACAAAATGGCGTCTCATTAGTCAATGTCGTCTAGGCGGGCCAGAGTCGGCATCTTAATTGCAAAAGGTGTGAAAATCCAAAGTTTTTTCTGTTTGTTTTGGCTTTTCCTCCAGAGCTCCAAGCTGCGCGTTTTTTTTTTTTGTTCTTTTTGCCTCCGTGCGGCAAAGTTTGCCGTGCTAATGATTGATTGAGCCCTTGATGGATTGCCGCCGCTGGCTGTACGGTTGGGATTTTGGCGGCGGAAGGGCGGCGGGCACATGTGGCCGGGACTAATTTGATGCCAACAGCTGCACTTGTCATGTGCATTTTCACCTGTTCCACACAGGTACTCTTTCTCTCTCTCTGTCTCTAGGGCTGTGTTTGTTGTCGTTGACTATTACGCTAATAACTTTGGCCTTTTTCGCCGCTGTCCATTTTAAATGCAATCACCATGTGCAACCGGCAACCAGAGGCACCGCCTCCAAAGCCTAACCACCGGCCCCGTGTGTGTGAGGCCCCAATGCATTATTTAATAGAACTTTGTTGAACGCCTGATTGCCCGCTGATTACTGATTAGACAAGGCCCGGCCCAGCTGAGCTGAGCGGAGCTGCCCACCGGCCAAAACAAAAATTAAATTGCTGACACTAATTGGATTGCAGACTGAACTGATATATATTCGTTCGATCTATTTGCCAGACCCAATTAAGCTGTCTAGTTTTGTAGGCAATTCGAAATGCTAACGATTGGAGGCCAAATCACTTAGGCACGAGCCGATAAGTAGCTCCTTTTAGGACCTAATTTTAATAATTTTTGTTTGCTATCAATAATTGTTAAGGGTTTGTATGTAGTGAAATATTTCTTAGTTGAGGAATTTTCGACTTTTATTAAACCTTAATTTATTTTATATTTAGCCTTCTTTGGAATCAAAAAAAACCTCTATAATTGTATACTTTCGGACACAAAGAGTGCCAAATTCAGTGATCTTTAAGTACTTTTAGATTTTTGCAATAATTATTTATTAATACACCAAATTAAACAGTTTTTTAACGGGCTTTGAGATAATATTAAACAAATTCCAATGAAGAGGTTTACTCTATTATAATGGCTTTCTAATATTTAAGGTGTCTCTATTAGGTGTTCATAAATAAATATGAATGTACACTTTTAATAACCATATATTCGGGTTAAGTAATTATCGACCTATCCCATCCATTTAGTGTTGATCAAAGCAGGCAAACTGGGTATCAATTAGTCCAACCCCTAATTAGGGCAAAACTCTCCTGAGACATTTTCGCTTCATTTTTTGTTTTGTTTTCTTTTTTTGCGGTGGCACTGCGTTGTTTAATGAGCGGCGGAAAAAATGAGAAAACACAAAACAGACCGCGGCCTGAGCCTACAAGCTGTTAAAATGTTTATGCAGGTGTCACGCCAATGACAGCGCCGCCGAGAAGAGGAGCTGGTGTGATGGCGAGAGATGGCCGAGATGGAATAGCAACCGCAATAGTAATCGCCATAGCAATAACAACAACAACAACAACAACAACAACGGACTGACGACGGGTCAGGAGAAAAGAGAGAAAAAAAACAGGCAAAGAAGACAAAAGGCCAAAAGGCAGCTGGCTTCACTCCTGCTCGCATCCCCCTGCGGGTTCCCTTTCGCTCTCTCTCCTCGCCGATCATCAGCTGCAGCAGCTGCCACCACCGAAGGCCAGATCGGCCAGGTGATTTCCAGGCTGAGTCACCAAGCAGGTCTCGGAGCAGTTATCCCCAAGAATTTGGCGATCCTTAGCCGATAATTATGGTATGGCCGATATAATTCCGATCAAGTGTAAAATGGCATTTCAGAATATTTATATTGCTATTGACAAGGCTATAAGTGTGAATATATTGTATGAAGAGGAATTTAAATTTTAGAGATATTAAGGAGGATGCATCTCTTGCTAAATTTTTAATATGCATTAAAAAATCTACAATAAAGTATAAATAATGAAAAGATCTCATGGTCCAATTTTTAAAATAATTTTGTGTGTTGATTAAAATTTTAAATCAAATATGAAACCAATAAAACATTTAATATTTTTACTATTCATACATTAAGGATCATATATTCATGAATATTTAAAATATTTTTTAATTTCTTAAAAATCGATTATAGAAAATACTATAAATTTACAAATGTTTTGAGTTTAAAAAATATCAAAATGATCTTATATTTTTCAGATTTGTTCCCTAAACCATAGTTACCGGAATATGTCATAAAATAAGTCTCTAAATTGCCATTTGCCCCTCAACCCTTTTTTTGTCCCTTAGACCACGACGATAAACAATAAAGTTTCGGCAGAGAAAAAAGGCCCACATCTGGGCATGGGTTTCCCTGATTTCCTCGATTCTTTTGGAGGCTGTTGCAGCAGCAATAGCAGCAGCAGGCAGGGTTCGACTCTCGACCACTGATATATACGGATATAAGCAGATGGAATCGACAGACGGTGGAAGCGCCAGAAGCGGCGGCGACACATGGCAGCCAGCTGCAATTATTTGCAGTTGGAAGTTCTGTTTCTGTTGGGAACGCGGGCGCACAAGGCCATCAGAAACAGACGGCGACGGGCCAAAGTCATGGACCAAAAAGCCAGTGTGGATGTTGCTTCCGGCCCGGCACTCCCCCTCCCCGCTCTTTCTGTTACCGAAATGCGGCAAAAAGAGGGCAAATAATTTATAATTTCGCACGTGAAACTGACAAAGCAGAGGGAAAACGACGAGATTCCCCTGCCCCCAAACTGTGCACAGTGTGTGTGCTGTGTGTGTGCTCGCCTTAAACTATTATTTGAGCACTTGACAAACGAATTTGTATCTGCAATTGTGCTCGCCGAATTTGCTTGAGCAAATAAAAAACAGATGCGACCAGCAGCTATCTCTTGGCCCGTCAGATCTGCATATATATCTGGATTTGTAGCCGCATTTGTATTTGTATCTGTATCTATGGCTGTTTATCTGCGTCTGGTATCCGCACCGTATCTGTACTGTATAAGGCCAAAGACACTTTGAGTGGCAAAAGACAGCTGGCCGCAATCAACATGTGTTGGCCATGGCTCATACGCAGCATCTCTCGGATACCATTTGCATGGACTCAGCATACACTTTATTTCTGGCTGCATCTGCACAATAATTTGGATTTACCACAACAATCTATAAAGTTTCTGGCAGAGATAATCACTTTATGTTTATTCTTGAGAATTGCCTCTTATTTATCTTTCAGTTTGGTTGACATATCTCTTAGATACTCACCATTTTGGCCTGTGTTTTTGGCTGAAATCTAACTTTATACTTGGATTTCTGGTTAAAATTTAGCTGACTTTGGTTTAGTTCTTGTGTTGCATTTTCGAGTCACTTGTGAGGGTTTTAATACTTCGCGAACGCTAACTTTGGACTGTTGTTTACTATCGAATCATAATATCGGAGGCGGCGAGAGCAGCGCGACACGCGAACCGGCATCTCGGAGCAATGCCAGGCGACTGACTGACTCTGAATGAACGGATGCGAAAGTATCTTGAATGGCGCGCTGGAGATACACGCGGAAGTCGGAATACGGATTGCGACGGCGACCGAGGGACGTCCGACCAGTCGAAAGTTGGGTTTGTTTGTGAGAGAGCAGCACAGCGACCAGGTAGCTCTGGCTTCGGCTCGTTGCCATCGTCGTCGTCGTGGTCTTCGGCTCCTTCGAGGCGCCTGCGCAGTCGCAGATGGAACAGCTGTTCCGGCTGCTCGCCTCGCTTGGGTTTCCCTTGCCGCTGGCTTATCGAGAGGCAACAACTGCCAGACGCTCGCTCGCCTGCTCGCTGTCGCCGGCATTTGGCCCGCTGGGCTATTAACATCAGCTGCTGCTCTCAGGCCCCTGCCTCTGTGTTCCCGTTCCCGTGCCCCTTGGCGGGGCAGCAGCTGAAAAATTCCTTTTTGGCAGCAGCTTGTTTCGTTCTCGTCTCTGCGCTGTTTCACATTTATTTCCACTGCCTTGGCATTCCAGTTGGCATTGCGTTTCCAACTGCGTGCCGATATTTAAATAAATTGCCAACCAATTGTGCACACACTCCAGCCCGCCTCTGCTGCCGGATTTTCCTTACCCCCTTTTACGAATTTCCCATTCCCTTTCCCTGAAAAGGCCCTTATGCTCGTGTTCACACCATGTCAAATGCTTAGTCCTTGGTTCCCTTGGGGAAAACTTCTCAGTAAGGCGAGGAAATTAGAGGCGATTTATGTTAGTTTTTTGTGAGGGATCTACAGATGCCTCTCCAATTGGAAATGAGCGGATATCGGTGGGTTTAAGAGATCAGCTTGCAATACAATTCGTGTAAGAGAATACAGGGAAAACACGTGAGATATATGGCTAAGACTAGAATATGGAGTATGGAATTGGATTTGTGGGACTAAAGAAGTTGGTAACAGGATATTATTCAAATAAAAGAGATCACAAAAGGTAAAGTATTTATTTATTATATCCTCACAGGGTATTATAATTTTAGTCTAAATTTTAAAAAGCAGTGAAAGTTTATATAACATAATTGTATATAATTTCTACAAAATAAAACATATTATCAAGGGATCTTCTTAAGGAACTTACTATTTTCTATTCAATAACAAAACCCCAGCAAATGTCATATTAAATGAAAATCTACACATACGACTTAATGCTCCCTCCCTAAGGCACATCCATTCCCAATTCAGACCCCTTACCCTATGGTAATTAGCAACCGATTGACATATCTATCACATCGCCAACTCATGCATATCCATCCAGCCAGTAGAGGCAGCAGCAGGAACGGCCATCTGGTGGCACCATCAATCTACGCCTGCGAAGACGTTTCAATACGTTCCGTACAAATTGACCACCACAATTTAAACAAAACCCGCTTTTGGCCAATAAGTGGCCATTCATCTTGTCCGGCGACCACCCGCCCCACCTCGCTTTGGATTTCCTCGAATTTGCTCGAGGAAACTTGCCACAAACGAAAACCCAAGCACCCTAAACCACAAACTCTCGAACGTGGCGGGGCAGAGTGGGAATATTTGGCACTCAAGCTGGGGTCCGAGTCCGGGAAATCCTGGGGAGTTGGGCGCGCTGGGTGGCATGACAGGGGGAGTTGGCCTGCTTCTTTTACTACTGCCACTTGGTAGCAGTTGGCAATGGCAGCGACGTCGTCGTCGTCCTCATCCTCATCCTCGACGGAGCAGCAGCATCAGGCGGCAAATAATGTAAAACGCCATTAGGCGAGATTTTCTCATACAAACAACAATTGTGCATTGGCACACCAGCCTGACGTCGTCGTCGTCGTCTGCGACTTTGGACTGGGAAATGCGGGGAGGGTAGGGAAAAACCAGGGGAAGCTGCTGGGTGGTTGTGGGCGTTGGACACAGCATTTTTTTATGCGCATTTCGCACAAGCGAATGGAAAAGAGAGAGCACAGAGCCGAGCCGAGGAATATTCTCATGGAACGTAGCAAACGAAAACAATTTTGGGCCGCGCTGCCGGGCAAGTGGCAACATTTGTTGCTGCTGCCGCTGTTGCTGTTGCTGCCGCTGCGACAAATTGAATGAAATCACGGCAATTTGGAGTGGCATACATCGGCAGGCAGCAGCTGCGACCAGACCGGGCCAGCTTCTGTCCAAAAGTCCGCTCCCAAATGGCCGGTCGCAAAAAAAATGTATAAATATACACTCAGGGAAAAGGGGATCATTAAGAGTGTGGAAATAATATTTTGCTTATGGGTAATTTGGTTGTATAAATGAAGGTTATATATATGATATTAACTAGGCATATTTTTATTGCCTGTATTTATATTCATAATTAATTTTGTACTAAACTATTTCTTAGGCATATTTCAGACAATTTATTAAAGTATAATAAATCTTCTATAACAACTAGAATTATATTACATAGAAATCTATGATCATCGGATAATATAAGGCTATATTTTCTATAATTTAAATAGAACCATTTCTTGGGTAATTTTCAGATAAGAAAATTATTCAGTTTCTTTTCTCTTAACGTTTTTATCTCCTGAGTCTACGATATCTAACTTATATTTCTCGAGTTACTTTCTTGATGATATATATGGAATTTTCGATTTATTTTAAAGAAACCTATATCTCTGACGTTGTATTTCCCAGACCAGACCTATTTTTCCCTGTGCCTAGGAAGGCGTTCAAACAAGAGAGCAATGTTTGCCTTGGCTGTTGACGCATAATTGAATTATTAATTTTTATTTTAAACAATGAATGACACGTTGTTGCTGCTGTAACTGCTGATGATGCTGCTGCTGCTGCTGCTGCTGCTGCACATGCGTCACTCGTGTTTATCTGGCGGCGGCGTGTATCGCCCCGATAAGGAAGTTGTTTGCTCAGCGCCAATTCAGCAGCAAACAAAATCAGGAATTGTAACAGGAGCCAGAGCACGAGCAGGACGAAAAGAGCAAGCCACCCTCACCCTCACCCACACCGCCCACTTGATGCGTCCTCTAGGCCAGCAGGTCAGGATGAAGCTGTTTGTTTGGGTGTCTCTCCCCATCCCCAACCCTGGCGTTGCTTGTGTGCGGCTGTATGGCATTGACTGACTTTTGATAAGGGTTGGGGGGGCGGTTGGCTGACTGGGAATGCCCAGATATGGGAATCGGCAACGGCAACTGAGTGCCGGCAGATAACACTGCTCCGTGGATGGTAATGGCGATGTTCGCTGCTAGTTGGCCCTGTCACCCCCACTGGGAGGGATCTGCCTATTAAGGTCCGCTTTGCCCTTTCCCTGGCTCTCCTTTCCTTGCTCCGTTCTCGACAGTTGCTCAGCGGTTGTCCGCGCTAAAATTGTCGCCGTCAGCGGCAATCCTGCCGCCTGGCCTGTCTCGGACGTGAAAAGCCAAGAAGGGACTTTCCTCCTTCTGATTTGGCTTCTTCTATTGCTTGGGCCAAAGTGAAGAGCGTAAAAATGTCGACTGCAAGTGAAGTGTGGACAAAGGCGAGCCGTTGAGAAAAGGGGAAAATGTACAGATGATGGTGCAAAGTTCTGGGCTGATGACAGCAGCAATTATACACTTTAAGATGGCCAAAGGTTTCTAAAGAGAAGATGAATGCAATTAGTCATTGGTTTACTATTTACTATAATATTTTAGCTATATGGTGGTATTAAATTACTTTGTAACCATTTAGTAGGTGGATAAAGCTATTTTTTTAATTGGAATTTATTTAAAATTTTTCTATAACAATTTATTTAGAAATTTAAGCTATTAAATAATTAATAATTAATTATAATTAGCAATTAATTATCAAGGCCTCCTGTCGCAGGACCGGAAATTGTGCTCTGCCGCCCTCTCTCTCTATCTGTCAAACTGACAAGCCGCAAGCTGCGAATATTTTAATAATAATTGTCCCTTATCCTTTCACTTATAAATATCCCTAAAATATTTTCTTAACAATTGATGTATGGTTTTGAAATGACAGCTCACCATCAGTTGGTACTCAATGTAAAAAATACATTTATAGCCATGACAGGCAATGACAGCATCAGCAACAAGCACCAGTGGCAACTAGCAATAGCAACCAGCAACAGCAACATGCTTTATGCTTTAGCTACCGCAATGGAATGCCCCAAAGACACAGAAACTCTATAAGGATAATGCGCATACATGTGTATTTGTGGGTGTATGTGTGGTAATAGCAATGGCAACCGGCAACTGGCAGCTCTCAGCAGCAGCATCAGAAGCAGCAGCAGCAGCAGCAACCAGCAAGAGTAACCGTTATTAAAGATTTTGAATACCTAATTATGAAAATGTCAGAAGCAAACTTTTTTTTGTTGCCAGCAGGAAGAGGGGAAAGCGGAGGCAATGACAAGAGCGGGGATATAATCTCCGACAGGACTCCTACGCTGTGCGTGCTAGTGAGTGAGTGAGTGAGCGAGTGAGCTAGTGGGAGGATGTGGCTGGAAACGCTGCCAGGCGTTTGCTTTCGCTTGCTCTATGCCAGGATACTATTGCGGCTAACAACAACAACAACAACAACAACAGCAGCAGCAGGAGCAGCAGCAGCAACAGGAGCAACAACATGAAGAACAAACTGTGTTTGTGATGTGCCTGGCAGCCAAACAGGAGCTGCTGCTGCTCTCTCATCTCATCTCAGCAGCCGGAGCAGCGGGGGGAATGTGAAAAATTCCATTTTCATGTCACTCAATTGAATTTCCATTCAAACTGCTTTTTTTTCCTTGGCCAGGATTCTCTGCTTTTTTGCGACTGACGGCGATGGCAGCAGCGTCAAGAGCGAGAGCGCGGTGCCTTTCCATTTAATATTTTTGCCTATTTTATACACACACAGAGCACACACACCGACCAAGCAATATGCGGGTGTGTTTTGTATTTTTGGGGTTTTCCAGCCAAATTAATTGCCTACGGATTTGTAGTTAGTTGCCATCGTCATCGCTTTTGTTGCTGCTGCCGAAAGCTCAAACACAAATACAGGCACACAACAAAATGCCTGCCACACACACAAACACAGACACAGGCACACGCACACAATCACAATGGCTTGGCCAAAAGTCCTTTTTGCCTTGACTGCATTCGGGTTTATGGTAAAAATAAATAAATTTTGGGTTTATCTCAATGGCACACAAGTCATTTGCAGCTGAGATTTTTTTCCTTCCATTTCTATGTTTTTTTTTTCTCCTATCTCTACTACTATTTCCCAACGCCCCCATGTTTTCGTCCTTATGGTTATTTTTTGTTCGTCCTGCTTCTCCCCTGTGGTTGCTTTTTGATGGCAAAGGTGAGCACATGTGATGATGGTTCCGGGCACCGGCTTCCACTGGGTGGGAGGAGGTTGTAAGAGTGGGAGGGTGTATGTAGAGAACAATATGTGGGGAACAATTGAAGCATGACGTGGAGATCTGTGGATTCCGGACACGAGCTTACATCGGATTAACATTGTGCTCGAGGCGTTCGAGTCGTTCGAGTTGGTCTGTCGATGCGAATGCATTACCTTCCACCTGCACGGACAACACTATGTAGTGGCATAAGGAAACGGAGGGAGAGACCTCACCATTATCGATGTTCAGCCAAAGGAATTTTTGTCATTTTGCTATGGTAAATAAAGGATACATTAGATCTCATTAGGTTTATGAGGGTAGATGTTATGTAGACCAAGAATGATCCTTAATAAAAACCATTTCACAGGGTGGCTAGTCTACTTAATTTGAAGTGTCAGTTTTCCTTATCCTTCATATATTTCATTGTGGTAATATTATAAATTATGGTTGGATAATGTCTAAGCAGCCAATGAATTTAATTTATAGAATTTCAAACTATTTTCAGGTCTTATAAAAGGAAAATCCTTGTATTTTCCTGCTTATTCATAAGCTTTAGATTATTGCAAAGGCATAAAGTTCTCACATGTTATATACTTTCTTAACATAACTTTTACTGACCAAAGATCTTTCCATATCTGATCAATTTCGTAACTTTAAATAACAAGCAAAGTAAACACTAAATAAAACCAGAAAAGAAACCCATCTGACCCAAGCAGACATACCGAAATCGTCCTTTTTAGACACCCTGCCACCCACCCACCATAAATAAGTGTCCTGCGATTTTCGGCCAGCAGAGCCTGGATGTGTGTTTTATAGAACGGAGAGGGAGACAACACAGTTCCAGCTTTTGTTTAGTGGCCAACAGCGATGCCAAGTGCAGCTACAGTCCACTTGCTCGTGCTTATGGCCAACATGGCCCGTGCCTCATGCAGATTTATTTATAGAATTTAAATTTAAACAAAAGCAAAAGCAGAGCAAAGCGACAACGGAGAGTGACCAATGCGCCGGCGGCTTTGGCAATGCCGCCTGCTCCTGACAAGCTGACAGGCCTGCTGAGCCTGACTCTGGACTCTGAACTCTGCGACTCTGCGACTCTGTGGATCCTGGAAGCCGGGCGACATTTTCACTTGTCATGCTTCTGCTTGAGTAATTAAATATAATTTTCTTTACGCGCTTTACACGCCAAACGGAAGTAATAGCGTCAACGGCATTGACAGCCACTGAAACGCTGAAACTGAAGGGAAGCAGAAGCAGGACCAGAAGGGTCCTTTATTGTAAATGTTAGTTCTAGAAATATTTGAAGTCTGGAAAGTATATGCCAGTGCCAAATAAAAGTTTTTATATTTATTCAGAATTATTACTTAAACTAAGTATTTTCCCAAATATATTTGCTGTTATCCAGATACTTTAATGTTGAATATATTTAAAGCATTTCAAACAAACTCAATTTAAGTGTTTAAAATTAACCAAAACTTTAATATACTAAAAGAAAAATTAGGCTTAAATCTGTACAAATTGAACCTTTTTTTATTGCACTTTTCCGCCCCTGTGTTTCACTTGCCAGCTTGTAACAATAAATATTGTGTGTGTGCAGCTGCAGCAACAATAGATGGAAAAACAGCAATGGCATCAATTTTTTGTAACATGTTGCCAAACATGGCCCAAGCCGACACGCCCACCGGCCACCGCCCATCGCCTAGAGCTGCTGCCACTGCCACTGCCACTGATGTTGCTGCTGCGGTGGCCACTTAAATGTCGTTATGCTGTCGGGTCACGCGCCGATATGGACGAGGTCTAGGATTTGCCCCCGCGGACCCAGGACCACGACCAGGTCCCGTGTGTCCTTTTCCTTTTTCGGGCAGAACAACTTTATTGCCGCAGCAATTATGCGTAGCTAATAAAACTCTGCGGAGAGGTGTTGGCAGGAGCAGCAGCAGCAGCGGGGGGGAAATGGGGGAAAATCAGCACTCAATTTTCCTGGGGGCATAGAGGCAGGCGGCACCCAGCATCGACAGCATCGACGATTTATGCATGCGAGAATAATTAATGCGTTGATTTATTTAAAAACGTGTTCCGGCATTCAAATGAAGGCGCCAATTCTAAAGAGCAACCCGAACCGAACCTTGTTCAATGGCTGTCAAAAATTAACCCATTGCAAACAATTTGTATTCAAGCTGCAGGGTGTACCAAAAAATATATACATATATTTATTTTGCTCGTAGTATATATTGCGTGCCACAGATCGGGCATTAATGGGTTAACATGTGTGAACTCCCGCGCTTTGTCGAAATGCAAATTTATATGCCAGCTTGACAGCAACAGCAATCCAACAACCAAGGCAAACAATGGCTAACAAAACAAAACAGAGGAGAAAAAAAAAGGGAAATACCATGCAAAAATGTATTGCAAAAAAGGAAGAAAAATCAAATATGTTAAGCGGCATTTAAGCGCGGCATCCGGAATCCTGTGAATCCTGCGCCTGCCACATGAGATAATGCCCCCCGTTTTCCGTCTGGCTGTTTGTATATTTTTCTAAAAATTTGCACGCATTGCATTGTTGTGCTTTTCGTTGTTGTTGTTGTTGCTCTCCTGTTTTTGGGGCTGTGTGTGTTTGCTTGTTTGTTTGTTTGTTTTCTTTGTTTGTTTGTCGCACACACATCACATGTGTGCGGTTCCCAGCGGCAGCGTCGCCCCCGAAAAGTATGCAAAGCAACAAAAACGAGCAGCGAAATCAGGAAAAAAGTAGGCGGCACACGCCATTACCAGTGGGTGGGTGTGTGTGAGTTTCCCAGCGAGTGTGGGGGATGTGGGAAATGTAAACGGAATTGTTTTGCTTCCACGATGCTGGCTGTGCGAGTGTGGGAAAACGTGCGGGTGTGTATGTGTGACAAAGGGATAATGACTGGCAGCCAGGAGACCCTGCACACACACACTCTGAAGACCCCCCACAACTCCACCCACATACACACATCGCGCTGCGTGTCTTATCACCAATGAAGGAAAACACGCACGCCCGTTCAGTAAGCTCAAGGCAGCGGCCACTCGGGCGTATTGACAACGACTAGGATATCCCTTTGCTGTCGTCTTCGTCCTCGCCGACTTCCCCCTTCGTTTGGCGTCGTGCGTTTGCTGAAAGGACCAGAGTCAGCTTATCCTGCAGAGGTTCGAGTAGGAAGTTCAAGCCGGGGGCAGTGCATTATGTTGAAAGGTGAAAGGGTTTATCAGGGAGCAGGGGGAACACGTAAACGGGCTGTCTAATTACTCCTTTAATTATGCTCAAGCATAGATTCATCCACAAGTGTTTAAAAGTGATGCATTTTCGATTATTTATTGCCTTAAATACCTAGAAATAATTATTTTACCTTGCTTGTTCCTAAACTCTGTTTTTTAGGTTTAAACAATTTGGCAATAAACAATATTAAAAGCAAAATGAAACTTTTTGGAAATGATAATAGCCATTGGAATTTATTTTTAATTATTAATAATCTATTATTATATAATTTTACTTTTTATAATTTATAAATTATAACTTTTCTTAAACCCTAAACCTTATCATACCGCCTTGGTTTAAATATTCCGCCAATTGTCGATACATTTCTGGCACTCACAACGAACGTCAACAGAATTATCGACTCTTTCCATGTT
This sequence comes from Drosophila ogumai, assembly GCA_018904815.1. NCBI lineage: Eukaryota > Metazoa > Arthropoda > Insecta > Diptera > Drosophilidae > Drosophila > Drosophila ogumai. The sequence continues at coordinate 66,802 of JAEIIJ010009616.1, read as the reverse complement.
AGTTAACAGCACTGTTTCCTGATATGTTAAGCTCAGTGCTGGTAACCAGCCATTTAAACGATTCTTGCAACACTGAAATATTTGAATTCAAATTTGACTTAAATAACTTCACTTTATTTGCGATAAGCACTAATTTAGCTTTACAATTACGCTTCTAAAAAGTAGTTTGTTCAACAATTTCCTTGCAGCAATTGGGCGCACCTGCCACGCCCCGTAATGCAGCGGCAGCGGCAACAACAACAACGACTCGATCAATTACATTTAAATGACTATTGTTCACTGACTCAGTTTGGGCGGGCGTTGGGAAATATTTATAAATATGTCCAAGTCGGAGGTCGTGGGGCGGGCATTGTGACGTCGTTGCGGTTACGTTAACTTAGACAAAAGTGGGGGCATTAAGCACTAGTTATCACATAGTAAACTTAGGGGGTAGGCGATTCCTCTCGATTGCATTGACTTGCAGTTGACTGATGATAGATGGATGGGCGGATAATCAGCGATACCCCAGCAGGTATTTGGGCAGGTAGGTGATCGAGGACAGCAGGCTATAGCTATAGTTGCAGAAAGAGTTACGGAATAAGTGTCCATCTTAAACTTTATTATAATAGATTACAGATTCTCTCGCCACCAAAGGTATATAATATATATACAATCCTTAAACACCTTAACCACCAACGTTAACAATCACCAAGTCGAAGGGATTGTCGCCATCCGTTGCTGTATCTCCTGTCCGTTCCTCAGACCTGTGCAATTATTAGTTTTTGCGATATTTTAGTTGTTGAATGAACCACACCAGTGCAGAGAATAAAATGAGTTCGTTATTATAAAGTAAAAAAGTAAGCAAAACACAAAACTAAATATGTAACAAACATAGAAACTAAAAGCAATTGTTAATTAAATGATTTAACTGATTAGTGCAACCGCCACCAGGACAACACGTAGCTATCAACTGAAAGGTGCTTACGAGTTGGTCAGTCCCCGATAGAACCACGACTTCCAGGACTTTGAAGACTCCTGATCGATCTTCGACTCGACCTCGGCACAAAAGTGTTTCCGATCGTGGGAGCGTCCACTCTTGCAGTCGCAGATCAGCCTCTTTTTGCACTCGGCATCGCAGGTGGGTCGCGCCGGCGAGTTCTTCCAGTAATATCTATTTTTAAAAGAGATTTATGAAATATAAAAAATAGGAATATAATTTTTAACAGACTGAACCCACTTGTAGTACAGCTCAAAGAGCTCCTGATTGTTGGTCAGCTCGTTGAGCAGATTGTTCCAGTCACTGGGCCGCAAAGCCTTCATATTGTAAGCAGCTCGTGCCGTATATAGCTTATACCATATGGGGTATCCATACAGATTTGCCTCCTTGAGATTCATTATCCAGGACTCGTGGTCTATGACCAGCCGCGTGGTGGAGTCATGGTCTCCGTCCACATAGTAGATCCGATAGCCAGGATTCAGATCGTAGTAGGGCGAAACAGAAGGTCCTATGTAGGCAACACTGTTGGGATGATCTGTAAAGTTAAGATCCAAGTTAATGGTTGTTTTAGAGTCTAGAAATAATTCCTTACTCAGATCATGCGGATCGTAGAACATCTCAAACTCATCGTAGTGCGTGTGTCCATAGAACTGAGCTGTTATGGTGCTCTCATAGCGAGCAATGATCTTGTAAAAGTTCCGGGACCAGACCTTCAAGCAATCCGAATGTCCTGGGGGAATGTGTCCAATCACATGAACCTTCTCGTTGGAGAACTCGGCACTCTGCAGCTCATAAATGAACCTTGAAGTGAAAATTAAAGATTTTATATTCTAATTATAGATTTATATTGCTGTCTTACCACTGCAGCTCCGTGGCTGGATCTGTGGAGTTCAACAGGAGCCACCAGTTCTTGTTGTTGCAGTAGTTCATGTTCATCGAGATGATGCGAAAGCCTGGACGCACCAGCACCGAGTAAAAGGCTCCGCGACGCACTGTGTGGGTCACACTTTGGGGCAGCCAGCGACGCCACTGGATATCCAACTCATCGTAGAGCCAACTAATCGAGATGTCCACCTGGTTGACGTACGGCGGAGGGAAGCTGTTCACCGGAGCACTCTCGTGGTTGCCTAGAGCCGGAAAGATAGGCACCCCAGGGAACTTCTCCACCATCTGCTGCACCGTCTCCTTCAAAATGGCCAGGTTCTCCTCCTTGGTCTGGTTCCACACATCGTGCGGCGGCAGATCGCCGGTCCACAGGATGTAGTCAATGTCCTTGTGGGTCTCTGCAATGTGGGCCAACATGTGATCCACCGTCCGCTTGGGCGTGTCGCATTTCCTGTAGTCTCCCCACTTTCCTGCAGCGGCATTCGGTGTGGCTGGTCGTCCACTGCTGAGACGACAGCACAAGGGCTCATTGCACTCGGCATTGGAGCCCTCCGCGTAGTGAGGATCGTAATGAGTGTCGGAGATGTGCAGGACCTTGAAGAACGGAGCAGCCTCCATTGGAATGGGCAGATCGGCGAGACGCGGTGGCTTAGGCACCGGCGGGAATATCACCTCCCATTCGTGGTAGGGATTGTAGACATCCGCGCAGCCATCGCCAATCACAAAGCTGCACAGCTCGTCGGGACTGAGGTTGACCCGCTTCAGGACGTAGATCAACTCGGTGCCAAAGAGCTGGGCGACTCCCTGGCAAACCCTGGCGCTCTGGATATTCAGATTCGTGCAGTAGTCCGTGATCATTTGGATCAAGTCGGCGTCCGTCTTGCCGGACTGAATCTGATGCTGGATCATACCGGCACCAGCTCGGCAGGCGGTGCACGTCACCTGGGACATCAGGCTGTTCTCCACCTCGAAGGCCACCTGCTTGAGGTTCAGCAGCCTCAGGGCCCGGTCCACGAACGGGGGATACACCAGGCCATCACCGCCACCCGCATCGTTCCACAGCATTCGCGAGGTGGCTGTTTGGTTGGCCAGCCGCTGGAGGAACTCCGCATCGGAAGCGTCCGAAGCGCTTATCTTGGTGCGATTGGGATGCGGCACCAGTTCCAGATGCGGCTCAATGCTGCGCGGCTGCTCCTCCACCACCCAGGGCTGCGTCTCTAGCTGCGTCCAGTTTATCTGCGGCCGGAGATGCGTGAACAGGAAGGGCAAAGCTGCAACTATAAAAGAGTTCCTTTAGTTAACCATAACATGGAAGGATCCTACTCGTCTACTCACCATCCGCCACTGTCAGAGCGGTCAGCAGGGCGATGAGCCAGCATTTTGCCCGGCAACCTGGCCACGACAACTGCCGCTGTGTCATAATGTTTTGGGAATGGCTACGCCAGGTTCGCAGCTGCGGAGCTTCCACAACTCCAGAGATTCACAGAGATCTACAGGCAGGTCTCCTCCTCAAGTAGCAGGCGGCTTGACCTACATTGAAGGGTTTACCCGAGACAAGACAACAAAAAATTAAACAGAGACCGAAATTGGAGAGTCATTATTTTGTGGAACGAGTTTCATTACGACGAGCATGTGCAGAGGCTCATCAACGTGGGTTTTTGGTTTGTTTTTTTTATTTTAATATGCAGTTTCTTTTTCCTGTATGATTTATGGCAATTGTCATTAAAGTTTTATGTAATTTGTAGCATGGGATCCTAAATAAAATGTCTCCTTAGCAATACCTTCTTAAAACTTTTACAGGCACAAAATCCATCTTATTAATTTGTATTTCTTATTTGCAACATCAATTTCCCTTTGGCTTTTGCCACATTAACTGGCTCAGAATCACAAAATTCTGTTATCCACCCTTGACCTTTTTTCTTGTTTCCATAGGGACACTTGCTCTGAACCTAAATCTAAATTTCCATTTAAATCCGTGCGTGTGTTTTCGGGGGTATTTGCTGCTGCTTTCATCAACATTTGACAGCACTTAAAATCTCGTTAGCTGTAAATGGCAGACATGTTTGAGCGCAGCAACATCAGCGATATATATGCAACATCAGCAGCAGTCAAGAACTGTCCCCCCTGCGCTGCATGCCGCATTAGATGGAATTGTTGCAGCGCTTTTATTTGGATTGACAGATACATTTGTAGCTCACTGTTGCGAGTGACTCATGTGATGTGTCTTCCTCGCGAGAGAGTTGTTTGCCTTAAGCGGGGGGACTGTTAGATATCACGGTTGCGAAGGCATTAACTCGTCCGTTTGTTTACTATTTTTCTCAGTTGAGTTGAAGCTGAAAAGGCCTTATCAGCATCTGTCGCTGGCTGCTTTTATTTATAGCAATTTTAGTTTACTTTTTCGCTGTAGTTTATTTATTTATTATTTTTAGGGCTGTCTAATCTGAAGGAAATAGCTTAATCAGTGTGAACTATATACCAAGTTGTATTTATAAAAAAATAAATAATGACATGAGGAAACTAACACTTTAAAAAATAAGTAAAGGGAGAATATGATTGGGTACTTTAAGTTGAGCTTATTTATTTTATTATATAGCTTTAAAATGTGTCTTCTAATCTGTCATTATTTATTATATAGGAATTAGAATACACTTCAACATAAATACCTAAACATTTCATTATAAAATCCAATAAAACTGACTAACTAATAACCCCTAGAAATTCTTCTCTCTCTTTTTTTCGCGCCTTTTGACCCTGACTCATCTCCAGTCGAGGCTTTGGCCACTCAGTCAGTCCGTCAATTGCCAGCCATCACATGACACGATATAAACATAACAATCATGTGCGAGTAAACAAAACAACTAAGCGAAATGATTTGTTTGTGATGGATGGGAGTGTGTGTGGTGTATGGTGTGTGGCTATGTTGTGTGCGAGCTTCATTATGCACCCGGCTCAATGCCAGCCAATTGGCGTGCTCCCGCATCAAATCGGCCAACAATGTCTCATCTATAAGCCGCGGACAGACGGGCAGACGGACTGTGGACAAGTGTCGCCAAGGTACATTGGCCTGCACGGAGTGAAATCGTCGGCGTCTGGTAATAACCGAGGGTCTCCCCTGGCTGTCTCTCACACAAAAAACAAAATAATAACTTTTTATTTGCCTTTGCGATTTGAGCGAAAATCGAAAGTGTCTTCTCTAGGGCCGAGAGTTCAAGAAAAAATGCATTATTAACGCATTTGGCAGGGGCCTAGGAGGCTAAGCCAGAAAACTCGTTTCGCGGACAAGGTTAACCGAGGACAACACTAATTTCCAGCTGAATGCAGGTCAAGTTACAGCCATCAAAAGCGACTGAACCCAGCAGAAAGACATTACAAAACTATCAAAAAAGAAGGTAGGAGAGGGAAGGCTCTCGTTAAACAGGTTTCCGAAGCTTGAAGCTTCGAGTTATAGCTGCAGCACGTGGGCAGAAAAATGGATTTTTGGCACAACAGCCATCTGCATCCGACCGCATTCAGCTTTCACGCTCACAATAGGCCTCCCTCCGAAAAAGGGCCGCTACCGCTGGAGGGGAATAAAAAATATATACCTGGGTGTACGCGCCCAAAAAAAAAAAAAACAGAAACTTTCACTTTCTTTAGAAATTATTTTTTGATAATATCATTTTTTCTTTCTCTCTTTGTTGTTTCGAAAACACTTTGGGATGTGATGTGCTAAATGGAGCGGATCTCAGGCCAGGTCCCACGCCCCGAGCTTAAGTCATTCTGCTCAATCGTGTTGGCTTTGTCTTTTAGTGTCTATTGTATAATGTTGCTGCTGCTGCAGTCGGTCACGCTGCATGTAATGTTTTAATGAACATTTCTTGTTTTATAATAATTAGGAAAGAGATGGGAGTCTCTCGCACTCTCGGCCACCTAACCGAAAATGAAAACGAAAGTGCGTTTCTTTTCTTTCTTTTTTCCCGCAGCAATTTGGCCTTATGGAAATTTTCGAGAGACAGACACCGATTATATTGATTTGACAAAAGAAAGCTTTAATTACAGGGGAATATGTAGAATTAACCCACTTCACGTCTTGAATTTGTTATAATTAATAGGAAATAGTTGCCATTTCAGGCACGTAAACATTAGAAAAGTAAGGCCAAAATGCCTCCACGATCTTTCCTATCGATGGAGAGATATGTCCATCTTCTCTACACTACCCAGCAGTTCTTCCAGATTTTATTATTCATGGTCAGGCTTTGGTTAGGGAGTGCGTGTGCCTTGATTCGCCATTCGTATGGATGGTATGGGCTGGCCAATGGAACAGCCTCGTCATGACCAAATAGTGGCCTATATTTTTGTTGTTTTTGTTTTTATATATTTATTTTAGTGCCCCCCGTGTTGGTTTTGGTTTTGGTTAGCGGGGGCTAATTAAACATGCAGTCGCCACCGAACCAGCGAGCCACTGAACCACTCATCGTACCTCAAATACCTGGCACGCACAGCGAACTGCACGCAAATAGCAACGGTGACTATAGTATCTATAGAATGGTTAGTGCTATGGGATGTAAGGACTTTGAAGTACCCTAAGATGCATTAAAAAAATATTTTTTAGATATATATAGTCTGTGTTTAAGGCTATAGATATTTGCAATTGAGTTACACCCATTTTCTTAGGCTTAAAGGGTTTCTAAGTTCTAAAAATTTCTATAAAATTTAAATATTATAAACCAATTTTGTAAATTATTATAATATTCAAGAATTTCCTTTTCACTATTTTATACCTTTCTACAAACCCTATAAACCCTTGTAATATACGATTGTAGGGTACTCTTCTCTCTGCCCAAAAACGGTGGCAGGCAACGAAAGCGTAAAGCTGCGTAACCAGAAGAGCCCACAGAGAGGTAGCCACAGAGGCTATAAGACTTTATAGAACCTGCTTCACAAAAGTGAAACAAAGTGCAGACAGTTTACAACTCGGCGGCATAACTGCAGATTTTGCAAGCGATTCATAAATGCAGAGCTTCGAGCTGCGGCGCATGCGTGACGGCGGAGAGCCATAAGAGAGCCGAAGTGAAATGCGCAAACGTGTTTTTCCTGACGGCGCCTTCTGACGAAATGTGTAACAGTAAATCACAAACTACCACAAACTAACACAACTGGTTTGACAGAAACTAAAGCCGCATTAAAGCGAATCAATATTCAATTTAATTTAAACAAAATCAAATCAAAACCAAAACATAGATCACCGCCGTACAGACTCTGCTTGACTATAGTTACCTTTTTTTGAGCCCGAACTTTCGTTCTTGACCCACAACGAAGGCGCTTTGTTCTTTGTCGTTTCGATTTCTTTTCTTGATTTTTGTATTATTTGGTTTCTTTGGCTCTTTCCCTTTTCTTCCGCCGTGCGTTTGCCACTTTTTCTTTCTTACAGTTACACTTGATTATATTTATAGACAATATTGTGCCATAATTCGCAGCTCTGTGTCGCTGATTGGCCTCATTTATTTGCGTTTCATTTACGAATTTCTATAATCGCACAATGCGATCCGAACTTATTTTTTTCTTTGGCGTGCACTCTACACTTGGAATTTGTTGTTTCTTTGCTTTCGTAGATTTCACCCGCCTCCAAGCACTGTTTTTCGCGTCTTCTCCGCTGAGAAAATCCAATCAACCGCTCGCCGCGAACCGCCGCCACTGAATGACTGAGCCAGCTTTTGAGTCGAGCTTGGCTCGGCAGCTGATAAAAGTTTGCCGCACAGAGAGAGAATTTCTCAGATCTCCAGCTACCGAGAGAAGGAAAATAAACAAAGGGGGAGAAAAAGAGAGAGCTTTTTTGGAACCACAGAACATACTCAACTTGTGACATTTAATTAGTTTGATTTGTATCTCTTGCTGAAAAATCTGTTGGCCATTGTTCCAAAACGGAAGTCAATTTATGTTCATAGTATAGATATAGAATCTGAACAACAGATCGCACATTGTTTTGGCAACGATCTGCTGGTTTTATAATGAATTGGTTTATTAGTCAGGTTAATTCTTGGAAAACTTTTGGTTTAGGTTCATGATTTAAATAAGTCTAAGTGGACTTTTAAGTGACTTAATTATCAAGTTCTGATGTAGGAATAGAACCACTACTTATGTATATATTTTTTTAACCAGTTTATGAGTGAGTCAAATTTTGAAGAAATAAGTTAAATTGGTCAAATTAGTTCAGTTTAGTTTAAACTCATAATGCCATAATTTTTGGCTTTTAGTATTAGTAGCTTATTAGCACCAGAAATTTATTTTTATAACAAGCTTTTTTAATAAAGACCAATTTTTTGAAAGAAGTTTGCTTAAATTGTTATCACTCCCATGATTAATATTATACAAATTGTGTTTATTATTTAGCATACTTTTATATTATTAATAATATTACGTCAAGTATAGATTAAATTTCTTTGTATGCGCATATCCTCAAATAGTTATTGATGTTAGGGTAATTAATTTGAAAATGTAATAAAACATATTTTTAAAAACAAAAAAGATTAAAATAAAATGCTCTGTAAAATGTTATATTTTATGTATATTGAAAAATGCAAATTTATTTATTTATTTTACAAACTAAGCTTAGCATACAACTTTAAAATTTATTGTAAATTACCGAACCACTAACTGCTGTGGCCTTCTACAAATATTTAAGTACTTATAATAAATATACGTCAATTACTAATTAATTAATTATAGCATTTAGCCCTACTTCAGTGTCAAAAATAAATAATTTAAATAATTTCCATAATAAGCTCTTCGTTCATACCCAGCTAATTCCCCATGAAAATATAGTTTTTTAACCGACCTAAAAGTGATCTTTATAAACCAGTGTTAATGACTTAAGCCCTCTTGATTTTTTATAGCTTTTGCTTTAATGCTCAGTGGCTTCCAACACCCAATTTTGGTTTATTTCTTGATTCTTTATATTTACACGTTTAATGAGGTACATAATATGTGCGCTTATATGCGATAGGTGATATGCCCGCCATGACAAACTGTTTTTTGCGGACTGTGGATTTGATTGGAAAAGGTGAAGTGCAGGAGGAGGAGGGGGAGGAGGAGTAGATAGATCCATCAATCAAGTTCTGCTAACCGTTGGCCCCCCGTATCCGACAACTGCACTCGGGGTGATTTATGGCCATTATGGCTCCGGCTCCGGCTCCGGCTATCAGGCGGAGGACTCGATTGACGCACTCGACGAGTCATCGCACTGCTTGTAAATGGTGAACACCTCGCGCTTGAAGCTGAGGAAGCTGAACCGCCGCAGGCCACTCGGCTCCGACTGCACTTCGCCCGATGGCTGGCCGGGCAGCTGCAGCTCCAAATCCTTTATCTCGATGGTGGGAGCTCCTTGCTTCTCCCTGGCTTGGTGGCAGCGCCAGCTAAAGGTGGGCGCCCTCAGGCCGCAGCAGCAGCTGCTCCTGTTCACCTGATCCAAGGGCATGGCTGCATCCTGCGGGCTGTCATTGCTGCAGCCAAAGAATCCCCGGACTTTCTGCTTCATCAGGGACACGGTGCGTATGGTCTGGGTGAGGAAGGTGTAGAATATGGGATTCAAGGCACAACTGAACAGGTTCAAAATGCCAAAGCTGAAGTAGAGCAGCCAGTCCACGGGCTCCGAATAGGAGCCATAGAGTCGCATGATCAGGAACACCCAGGCTGGCAGTCGCAGGCAAATGAAGACAGCCATCATCAGGACAACAATCACCACCATCTTGCGATGCCTCGCCTCTCTGGCCATGGCTGCTGCCGTGGTCTTTCTCACAGGTTCCGCCCGGAGAGGATTCGTCTGCGGCAGAGGACCCGCCTTATCCAGCACAAAGGGTAGAGCCACTCCCATGGCACTGACCAGCGTGGAGGGCATCAGGAGTTCCCCATTGGCCGACGATCCCAGCGACTTGAACTGACCCTCCTTGGGCTCCTGGCGTTGGACATGCTGCTCCTGGTGGTAGTGCCTGCGAAGCCATAGCTGCCTGGCTATCGTGGCATTCAGCCAGAGGAACGAGACGATGCAGGGCAGAAAAATCAGGGTGAAGAGTATGACGTAGTAGAGTCCGACATCGTGCTGGAAAACAGAATATTAATAGAATTGCATAAGTTTATTCACACAGCGGCGGCGATAAGATAGGCCGAACATTGATTCAACAACTGTCAACTGTCCGCCTTAATCGCTCTGTATTAGCGGCGATAATCTATCCGCTCCCCCACTTACGTCCCCGGCCAGGCACATATGGACCAGCTCCAGTTCGGTAACCACCAGCTCCTCCGGCTCAACTGTAGCTCTGCTGGTTGGCTCCTCCTCAGTTTGATTGCACTCCACATCCAGTAGATATATCCAGCGGTAGTCATAGATTCCTAGTAGGGGTCCTGAGGCGCCTATGGAGCAGGCCCAGATCAGTAGCATGCAGAGGGTGCTGAAGCGATAGTCGGGATTCCAGAAGCCCAGCACAGGTCGCATTACGGCCAGGTAGCGATCCAGCGCAATGGCCACCAGAGTCAGGCTGCCGGACAGCACCGAAGTGGTGGTGATAAAGGGCACAAACTTGCACATAAAGCCACCAATTGTCTGAAGGATATTTTATTTTTAAAATTAATTAAAATAGGAAAGGAAATCCTTTGGAAAACCTATTTCAACTCAACCCAAGGAGGAGCAAGTTAATCCCTAGTTCCACTCACCCAAAGCTGCAGATACTGCGCCTGGAACTGCGCCATGTAGGACACCGTGCAGAAGACAGTGGAGACCAGGTCGCTGCAGGCTAAAGATATTAGACAAGCCCGGAAGAAGGGACGCAGCTTCCTTCGGGTGTTGACATAAAGAGTACCCAGGTTCCCGGTGAAGGCCAGGACAAACAAGGTGCCCACCACGGCGGAGAAGGCATTCCGCTTGAAGCTATTCAGCTGGCTAAGATCGCCCACAAAGACGCCCGGATAGCGAGCAGTGGTCGTAGGGGTCTCGGTAGACTCGCCGTGCTTGACCAAAGCCCACTTCAGGTAAAGATCCAGTTGCTCCAAAGTATAGTGTAAAAGGGCCATTTCCCGTACCGGCCCGAAAGTATGCCGCAAAACGGTCCGGACCTAAAAGCCTCTGCCAGTAAACTGCCGCCGGCAGATTTATGGCCGGCAATGGCTACCGATGGATGGGTTTTGTGGTCTCTCTCCCGTTTCTGGTTTAATGTTTCATTATCGGGCGCCGCTTATCGTCGTTAGCTTCACCGTTAACCGATGGCTATCCGCTGTCATTATTATGCGCAGCTCGCTGCACACGCCACCGTGGAGGCGATAATGATGATGGCAGGTGTAATCGCTCATCAGAGATCCCTGCGCCCCAAAGCCGAAGCACTTTAAGAAATAATAGAACACCTTGGCAAGCCGATTTACTTTAGCTGTGGTTTCACATTTATTTGCGACACTTTCTCCTCCCTCCGTTCACCTCCCTATATAGCACACTTTGTTTATTGTCCTTCCTACCCTTCGCCCTTCGGTTGCATAGGTTAAAGAGCTTAAAAAAATACAACGCCCTCAACGCACACACATTACGAATAGAGTATATCTACGTGGTAAGCTTAATGTACAAAAGAACTACAAAAAACACTTTGTTTACGGTTTAAACTTAACAGCAAAAGCTTAAGGAACCTAAAGTTAACTTAGGAGTGGAGCTACGGCTAAGAACTAAAGTATCTAAAAACGATTATGCGGTAAGGTAGGGTTTTTGAGGGGTAACTGGTGTGAGGGCTCGGAAAAACCAATTAAACATTTTCTTTTTTACAAACATTAACGGCTAGCTAAACATTACAAAACTATATAGTAAGCACTCGAAAATACTTGGAATCTGCTTCTTTTTTGGCAAAACACAATCAGAAGTCACACACGCACACTCACTCGCTCACACAACATTTGCCACGAACATATGTATATATATCGGCATATATCTGTATATCTGTATATCGGTTTATCTGTATATCTGTATATATATGGAGATAGGTGTATAGTCTTTTAACCAGCATAGCATTGGTAGGCTAGTGTAGTAATCGTAGTGGATAAGGTAGCTTTACAACGACGGATAGTTGGGTGCCTTGGCCTTTTTTGTAGTTTTGTATTCGAAAAATGCAGCGAAGCTTTTTTGGGTCCGGAACCGGAAATGAAACCGGTAGCCGTAACGCCTAGTAGAAGGACTCGTGGGACCCATCCAAGCACTGGCTGGCCATGTGCAGGGTAAGTGCCTGGTAGGGCAGAGGCTTGCCCATGCTCAGGTTGGCGGTCACATACACCAGGTAACTGGAGCCCGGCATCAGGTTGAGTATGGTCTCCGTTTCAATGTTGTCGGGACTGAAAGGAAAAATGTAGTAGTAAGTTAATACAATTCCATTTCTCCCTACGTTTTCCATTTAAAACCCAACTTTAAACCCACCTTTGTTGCCTCTCCCGGCAGGTCATCCACTCAAAGTTTCTGTACTGCATCACCCGTTTGGGCACAAAGTCCATGCAGTAGTTGGTGGAGTCCACCACGCTGCGGTTGCGCTGCGGCAGATTGAACACGATGATGCAGTAGCTATAATTCCGGATATTAATCATATAATATTTCTGGAAATCTTAACCCAAAGTTTGACTATGCCTCACCTCAATTCCCGCTCATCTGGCGAGCCATTCCAAGCTATGGTGGCCCTATTGCATCTCGTTCGCACATTAAAGACGCTCGCATTCTGCGGCAAGTCGGGCAAATCCCGGAACTGCGGTTCGCTGCTCAAGGCCACCTGGGAAATATAAATATTCCTTCTTTTATTTTCAAAATTTCCAGAATTTTCTAACGACTCTTACCATCACTTTCTGGGCGCGGAAGGCTTCGTCCTCGTTGCTCGGCTCGAAGCGCATCAGATACCGTTCGCCCGGCTGCACGCCCTTCTGGCGGAGGTAGGTGGGACTGTAGAAGGCTTCCGTCCGGCCCACCTCAGTTCGCTGGCGAAGCAGGCGCACCCGAATCTCGCTGCCGGAGCAGGGTATGAGCAGATGCCGCACAAAGGGCTCTGGTACTTGCGGCGGCGTCGGCGGCACCTTGAAGCTGTACACCTGCTTGCCATGCTGGCCACCGATCTTGAGCAGGAGCAGCGCCTGCTGCCTTAAGGCCAGCGGCTGGGTGCGATTGAAGCTCACCTGGCTGTTCGCCAGGCGAATGGTGAGATTCTGTCGCGTCTGATGGACCCCAAACAGATCCAACTGATAGGTACTCCTTGGGAGCAGGCGACGCAGCATTTGCTGGCGCCGCTTCCCCGTACAAACAACATGCAGGTTCTGGCGAGGATTTAGTCGTCGCTCCCTTTGCGGCGGAGTAGACCAGACCAGGTCCAGGAGATTGCTTGCAGAGCAGCTGGGCGACATATGCCGCTGATCCACATAGGCAGACACGGCCTGGCAAAAGTTGTCAAAGGATATGAGCGGCGAGTCTGGGGTCACGCGCTGGATTACCAGGCAATAGTGCATGGCGTGGTAGTCAAACTTGCTGAAAGGATGGGGTATTTAGAAACAATAAATTTAGTTAGTTTTAATTCTCTGAAAATTAATTAAATTCTCAAAAAATTCCACATCATTTCCCTGCATACTTTTAGGTATAACCTAACACTAACTACCACCACTCACCTCCTGTCCCACTTGACAATCATCTCGCGCTTCCGCACTCGGTTCTGCGTCCGAATGCCGATCCGGTGCGTGGCATTGAGCAGCGGCCAATCCTTCTGCGGATGCTCCGCCAGAGCGTCCACCTTGAGAGCGCCGCTGTGGCGGGCGAGCACAAAGAGATCATAGTGACCGCGCAGGGCGCAGGGCAGAACTAGGCTGCCCATGGCCACACCTGGTCCAGGTGGAGCGGCTGCCGGGCGCAGCAGGTTCGCTGCAAAGAGGCAGGAGCCGGGGGTTAATGGCTGCAACTGGACGGGGGACTGACTTACCTGTGCGATTGTAGTACATCTTGCGGCCCACGGGCGCCGAAAAGCGAATCGTCAGCGGCGTCGAGGCGTTCAGGTTCAGCACAAATCTGCAAAACGAGATGAAGGCGGCTTTAAGGGGCGGAGTAAGTGAGCTGTTAACGCCCTTTGTCAAAAATGATGACACTAAATTATCACACGCAATTTGTTTTGCCGCCTGTCTGGACCGGCCGAACTGAGCCAAATGAGTCAGCGGCTTTGGTAGGTTACCCTGGCCCAAAGTGGTAGTTAAGCTTATGTCCCCAACTGAGCAAAAGTTATTTATGATTTACTGTGTATTTTTATGGAAGTATTTGACATTTCTTATCTTTATATTCCTTCAATTTTGTGATAATAATTTTTTAAATAATTTCACTTCAAAGTTTAAAGACTTTCCTTCAGAAATTCCAAGGGTATCCCCGACTCGACTTGTCAAAAAAGAACCTCTTCCCCGAACTTTGTTTATCCATCTTGTCCGCTCTGAAGCTGTTGCAACTTTGTTGCAGCCAAGATTGAGTCCAAGTCCCCTGGGCAGCGGCCTGTGTGCTCTGGCCTGCCAGAGTTTTGTATTGTAATTAAATGCGAAATTTACGAGCAATTTTTCTAATGACAAACTGCTGAGACAAATGAGCTCGCCGATACACCCACACCCACTCACACACACAGGATGTCTAGGATGCACTGCGGCCAAACAAAATGGTGGAGGAGGAGGAGCTTGGAAGCAGGATGGCCATTGCAGCAAATGACTCATTGACTTGGCTTATGGCCGGCCATCTCGAGTTTTATTTTTATGACCGGCTACTTCCGGCCAACGCCATCTCTCCATCTCCATCTCCAGCTAGTGACCATCCCCCGCAACCGGACCAGAGTCGGTCGTATATTTTTTTGGCCGCCCTGCCAAAAGGTTCCGCCGCTTCCCAGCGGATCCGAATCGGATCGGATTGATGGAGTGTTATAATGCATTTGCGACCATTGTTGCCGGCGGCGGCAACGGCGCCTCGTCGACTGAGCAAATATTTGCTTTAATTTAAGCCTTGCATGTTGCAATGGCGATTGTTTGTCATTCGTTCGGGTCCGGGCCATCCTTATTGTCTGCTCTGCACGATGATGACAGCAGTCAATTATACAAGGCAAACAACATCAGCCAAAGACGAAAGTTGAATGCGCTCTTGGTCTCTGCGAGGAAGTGATTTAATGGCCTCTTGGCCAGGCCCAAAAGTAAGTGGGTAAGTAGGTAGTAATATCACTGCATTTATGGTCAAAAGTTTATGGTGTATGGTGAGGAAACTGCTGCTTACGTTTATGAAGAAAGCAGAGTTAATTAAGTCATTTTAATAATGTTATTAGGAGGCTGTATTACTTTTAATATCAGGAACTAAGCTTTATTTTTAATTCGAAATATTTATATAGGTGTAAGTATTAAATATTTAATTTTAAGGGATAAATTATGATTTATTGTTTCTAAATATTTATCCTCTTTCACAAAGTAGCTGCAGAAATAAAAGACCAAAATGAGGATCTATAATAATTTCTTACCTAATTTAAATGTCTGTTATTATTCATGTAATTCTTTTCATAAAATCCCAAAAACCTAAAGACTCATCCAGCAAAAAGTAGGGCTTCCACCGTGTATAACATGCACCACAAAGTTCACACCCGCCGTAGTTAATTCGCAATTGTCCAACCTGACAGACACGACAATGATGATTACACCACGTAATCACCTGAGTGTCATCCTCCCATTGCTCCAGCTCTTCGACCTGTGTTTTGGCATAGTGAATCCCTCGAATGAGACAGCCAACACTGTGATCTATATGCTGCCGGCCAAGGACATTGGACCCGAGGTGTGGAGAGCCGGTGTCGATTGCCTGGACAGCTTTGCGCAGATCTTCTTCTACAGGAAACCCGCTGAGCGGTTCACCAGAGCCTACAACCTGATGCTGACCCATGCCTTCAATCTCTCCAGTCCGGCTGACCAGATCCAGGAGGGCTTCAGCAAGCGTATCAACGAGGCGGCCACGGATCCCACGGAGCCGCGGAGAGGAGAACTCTTCCAGATGCGAGTTGTCACCGATCACAGTAGACACGATCGGAGCAAGAACTTTGGCGCTTTGATTTACACGGATAACTATGTGATAATCGTGGACTCGGTGGAGCGACTACTCAGCCTGATGAGTCGCTTTGTGAGCAAGATGCGCTCTTGGAATCCGGGAGCCCGGTTCCTGGTGCTCTTTCACAATCCACACATGCGGAATAGACCCTGGACCGTGGCCTCGCAGATCTTCAACGAGCTGATGCACAGCTTCTATGTGCATCGCGTGGCCCTGCTCTATGCCAACTCCTCCATGGACTACAATCTTCTGGTCAATGATTACTACAGCAATGTGGATTGCCGGATTCTGAATGTCCAGAGCGTGGGTCAGTGCCATGATGGAGAGCTGTACCCCAGTCCCAATGCCGTGCATGCTTCTATGTTGGACTATGTGGCGGGATTTAGTCCTGCTTACTGCACCTTCTACGTCTGTTCCTCGATCTCTGCGCCCTTTGTGGAGGCCGACTGCGTGGCGGGCCTGGAGATGAGGATTCTGGGTTTTATGAGGAATCGAATGAAGTTTAATGTGAGTTAATGCCAAAGGATAAAACCTCTCCTTCTATTCCTCTATATCCTTCCAGGTTAATCAAACCTGCAGCACCGAGTCTCGGGGAGAGATGGACAACAATGGCGTATGGAATGGTCTTCTCGGTAAGCTGACCGACAACGAGTGCGACTTTATTATTGGTGGCTACTATCCGGACAACGAGGTGGCCGACTTCTTCTGGGGCTCCGATACCTATCTGCAGGATGCACACACCTGGTACATCAAGGTGGCCGACCGCCGTCCTGCCTGGCAGGCAATGGTTGGGATCTTTGAGCCACTTACTTGGGTTGCTTTTATCCTGGTACAGCTGCTCAGTTGGTGGTTCTGGTTTGCCCTAGTGAAGGTACTGCCGGAGCCGAGATACTTCCAACAGATCAGCCTGACGGCCATCAACACCATGGCCGTATCTATAGGCATTGCCGTTCAAGAGCGTCCCATTTGCGAGGCCACGAGGATCTTCTTCATGGCCCTGACCCTGTACGGGCTCAATGTGGTGGCCATCTATACGTCCAAGATGATAGGAACGTTCCAGGACCCTGGCTACCTCCATCAGCTGGATGAACTTACAGAGGTGGTGGCCGCTGGCATACCCTACGGCGGGCACGAGGAGAGTCGTGATTGGTTCGAGAACGAGGATGACATGTGGATATTCAATGGATACAACATCTCGCCAGAGTTCACTCCGCAGACAAAGAACCTAGAGGCCGTGAAGTGGGGTGACCGCTGCATCCTCAGCAACCGGATGTACACGCTGCAGAGTCCCCTGGCGGATGACATCTATGCGTTCGAGCAGAATGTCTTTAGCAGTCCCCTGCAGATGATCATGAAGGCGGGCTTTCCCTTCCTCTTCGAGATGAACAGCATCATCCGGCTCATGCGGGATGTGGGCATCTTCCAGAAGATCGACGCTGACTTTCGGTACAACAATACGTATTTGAACAGGATCAACAAGATGAGGCCACACTTTGCGGACATGGCCATTGTCCTGACCACGGAGCACCTCAAGGGACCCTTTGGCATCCTGGTGGTGGGCATCTTTTGTGCCGCCCTCACCTTTCTCGGGGAGTTAATAACCCGGCATTGGCGCTGCCAGGTGGTCAGCAGAAAGCAGCAGGACAGGATTAAGCGACGTCAAAAGAAGAGACGTGGCAAGGGTAAGGGAAAGGTTAAGAGGAACAAGGGATTTCAGGGTGGCAGTACCATCCAAGTTCAAGTGGCTCCAGTCGTACGATTTACGCCAGTCAAACGACGCAAAGTTTTCTAGGGACAAACAAGAGCCAAGAGAGCAGGAAAAACTAACCCAAACTAATGCCCCTCCTCCGCCATCTCCTCCTGCCTGCCTGCTGCGATAAAAATTGACTCAATTCACATAAATTTGCAATTGAGAGACACTGACTGTGACTCTGAGACTTCCCATTCCCGGCTACCGGCTCCGTCTTTCTCCCTTTGGGGCAACGTCTGCGTCTGCGTCTGGGTGTTCTTCTGTCTGGCCCGTGGTCTGGTCTAGTCTGCTCTGCTCTGTTCTGTTCTGTTCTGGTCGCCTCTGTTACTTTTCACGCGAAATACTTAAAATCAGAGACGAAATTCTATTTTTGCAACAATCACAGGCAAAGGCAGGGAGTCCGTCCGTGTCCCGTGCCGGCACGGTGCCGGTGCCTCTTCCTCCACCTCTGGGAGGCGGCGACACCCTAGCTGGTGGCTTGCTGCTTTCCGCAAATTGACAATCAGCTTCAGCTTTTCCCCAAACTGAGAAACTGAGAAACTGAGAAAAGTCCGGAGCGAAAACAGAGATAAAGAACGAGTTAAGCAGATATTCCCATAAGTGGCGCATTCGCTGATTGCACAGGAAGTTACTGCAGTGCCATGCAGTTCCAAGCCAAACAAATATCGCGCCAATATCAGATGGCACAAGTTTCGGAATTGAAAATATCACAAATGAAATTGGAAAGCATATAGTAGGGTCAGAGGGAGAAACTTTCTTGTCGAATTATGTGAGTTACAGGATATAAATTCGTAAATTTCTTTCGGATTCCCATTTAATCGATGATGCTTTTTGGGATAAAAATAAAGTTGGAAGCTTCCTTATTTCCAATCCAAATAATCTGTTTTTCAAATGAGTTGTCACAGAAATGTTTTAGAAGGAATCCCTAGAGGTTCATATATTTATTTATGGAATATTTACATTTAAAAAGCTTGTATAAAATGCTTATGAAATAAATATAAAAATTGTTCAAAGGTTTGTAGTTTCATTTCAAAGTCTGTAAACTCTTTCTTCTTCTCCTCCAATGGTCCTTTGATGAGAAGGATCAATGTGTTAGACGGCCTTTAGTCAATCAACAATTTACTTTTAATGAAATGCAGGCAAAAACGCATTTTTTTATAAGTTAACTAGACCACAACATAATTTTCTAATTACATTCCAATTTAAAAATTCCACTTAAAACCATATTTCAAATATAAAATGGTCGATAAATCAGTTTTCTTCTTTGGGAAAATTTATTTATACTTTCCCCTTCCGCAACCTGCCTCAACCTTCCCCAACTTGTTCAAGCCATTTATCATATGTTTTCATTAATGGATCTTTTACTCGCCGACATTGAGTGCTGCGAATTACTCATCCACTTTGATGGCTCGCATTTCACCCTTGTGATCCTGACCAAGAGCATAGCAATTATTTGATAGCTCTATCGCTGATTATGTGCAGTGATTCACACCCAAAAACCGAATAATAAAAACAATGCCCCGTCATACAAAGACACACTCAATTACTCACACACTTAGTGTCGGTAATTTGAAAATTGCGCTTCCCTAACGTTGATTTATATATTTTCCTCCTTTTATCCCCTTCTTGTTTTGTTTTGGGAAATTTTAGACTATTGAACTATGGTGCGTTGAGGAGACATACGGCGTGCGAAGTGCGACATCGTCTTGATGCGATGCCGTCTGACTAAGAGACCTCAAATCGAGCGACGCCCCTGTGTCTGTTCTGTTCTGTTCTGTTTGGTTCTGTCGATTCCGAGTCCCATTCCTATACTTTTTCTGATTCCGATTCCAATTTCAGAGACTCACAATCAGTCTGCCACCGTCTCGACCGAGTATTTTCGTACTCTGTCAAATGCTAAAAATATAGATACTATACCATTCGTAGGAGATCTTTTCTGGCGGCGCAAAAAGCAAAAAGCATTGCCGCGAATGATGACGACGTAGCTGGGGCATTGGTCATTGTGCGAAATTTTTTTGAGGCGCAGCAAGGTCTGCGTAGTTTTTGGTTAAAACCAAGCCGAAAGCCAAACCAAACAGAAACACACACTGGGAATTATGCTCCGCATTTTATGGCCATTTGTTGTAGCCACTGTTGCTGTTGCGGCTGCTGCTGCTGTTGTTGTTGTGGCTCCTTTGATGCGCTTACAAATAAATAGTTTCACGCCATAAAGCCGCACGGACTAGAGGAGGAGGAGGAGATGGACACGCAGGCGGAGGCCAAGGCGGCGACGGGGGCGAGTGGCTGGCCGGGCAATAAAAGTTGTTTACATCGCCTGAGCCTGCGGCGCACATAAAAATGCAACGCCAACAACAATCAAACAACAGCATCAACATATTAACATTATTAACATTTTGCCTTCATTCCCCTTTAAAAATGGTGGGGCAGCAGGGCTTACCTAGAGCCTGGAGTGCAAATGTTACGGCTCTTGAAGTTTATTTAATAAAGGTAATTTTAAGACAAAAACAAAATATAAGGTTAAGTAAATAAAACAATAAAAAATATTTAGGCTTTTATAAGAAAACTAATAATGTATGTTTTCTAATAAAATTTAAGACTTTTCCTAAACAAATAAAATTATTTACTGGATTTTTGGTTAACATCTAAAAACACAAGCTAAAGAAAAAAAAATATCCCAAAATAAGAAATCAATTAAATTCTTTAAATAAATATTTAAATAAAAAGTAATCTAATGATATTTAAATAAATTTCAATATTATTCAAACAATATATTGTACAATTATAACAAAAATCTTATAATAATACTAATCTACTCCAAAATAATTTCAAACGTAGGTATTTCCCCGTCGAGCTTGTTCCAGACTGCACACTTCACAATTTGTACAGTTTTGGGGTTTATTTTGATTTGGGGCCACTGACTGGACGACTGGCGGGTAAAACTAGCGAGCGGGTGCCACAGGTGGCATCCGCGTCCGCATTGATCGAGCTGCGAAGGCGAGCCGCGGAATTGAGCATTGGGAACTGGGAATTGGAATGGGAATGGGAACGGGAGCGCATATTGCGCCGTCGAATTAAGTCGTAAAATTAATATTTATGATTTGTTTGTGCAAAAATATTAACGCTTGCGCCTTGATTGGCAGGCCCAAGGGGGGGAGCTCGGACTGTGACTGGTTGGAAGGATATGCACGAGGCCCACTTGGCATAGGAATGGGAATCGGAATGGGAATGGGCACTGCTGATTCTAGCGAAACGCTTAATGGCTGCACGCGCCATAAAAGCGATATTTGCCATTGCTGTTGCACTGGCCAACTCGCTCCTTTTCACACGCTCAGCAAACTGGGGAAACTCGAGCCAAACATCACGTACTTTGGTTCTGGCTTTGTGGCACTGGATCTCGGATCTCGGATCCCCAGATCTCCACAGTCTCCAAGCCGAGCCGGTCACTGGAGCTGCACTTGGGCAATTGGAGCTCTCTCCCTGGGTCGCGCGACTTTACAGCATCATTCACACACACACCACACATATGTATAGGAAAAACGAGAGAAAAAACTGGGGGAAAAAGAACCGAAAAAGGAGTTGACGACAAACCACGACATTAATTTGAATGTTTGCCGGGCATTCTATGGCAAATGATCGAGTGTTATACGAGCCCTGGGCTTCCAGTTTCCTCCTCTCTTGTCCACCCTCCCCAGCACGGCTGCACGTTCACTGAAGATGATGGAAACTGAAATCCCGGGACCATCACAGCCTAAGCGAAAACGTGACGGGCCGTGTTTGACCCAGGCCCAAGCTGCGGCCCAGCGGAAACCAATGAAAAAGTAGAAGAGGAGAAAAAATTCGGAATGTTACTCATACGCCACGTGCAACTCAAAGGGAACCGTGGCTTATTGTTGCCAGGGGGCCGAACTTAAAGCGCGATATTTGAGCTATAGGAGATTTATAGGTCTTAAATAGTTTGTAGAGGAAGAAATAAGGGTAAGGTAACAATTTGTTTCTTTAATTAGAGAAAATAAAATACATAAAATAAAAAGCGGGATTAATTCCTCACCCTGCTAGAATTTTTGTAGAAGCTTTGATGCTTTTCTTAGATTTTAAAAGGTTTCTGATTGATTAAGAAATTTGGTTTTTATTTTAAAATTAAATTAAAGCTGAATAAGAATTATTTAAAATTAAAATTCAATTATTGTTGAGCAATTTAAGTTGTAATTTCTCATAATTTCAATCATATTTTTTTTATATGTTTCATTTCCTAGCATATTAATGGATTAAGTTAAGCATTTTAGACATCTGAAAGCATCATTTTCCACCCACTTAAGGCCCATTTTCCCACTCCCCCCTTTTTCACCAATAGTTTAATAGATTTTGGAAAAGTTTACTATGAAATCAGAAGCCAGTGTGCGATGTGTGGCGACTGCGGCAGCTGTGATGGCAACAAAAACTCGCATACTAGACAAAAGGCAAGAAGCAGAGCAGTGGCCAACACACACACACTGACAGCACACACACATGCACGTTTATGGACAACTGTAAAAAATCTCTGGCCGTGGAGAGTTTTTTGTTTGGCCAGCCACACGTCGTGGTTATAAATTATTTTTCCTTTTTCTTGTTCGTCCTCCTCGGAGGCGCCCCTTAGTTCGGTTTTCGGTTTTGGCCATCTTCCGTATTTGTTTGGCCGTAATTTGATTTGTGTGGCAGGCGGCGTCGCCAGCGCACTTAGCCATATTGCACCGTACTCACCGCTTCTTCTGTCGCTCCGCCAAAGCAATGTGCACGGGCACATCCACATAGAGGTCCTCCACATCGTCGATGTCCTTCAGCATCTTGCGGTAACGCTGCAGCGACGGACACCGCTGCGGCGGCACAGGCGTCGCCCTGGCCGTTGGCAATGTCTCCGCATTGGGATCCCGATTTTGGACTAAGAGCGGCTGCAGCAGCTCGGTGGAATCCAGGATAATCCGGTTGCTGGCCAGCGGCGAGTGCGAGATCTCCGCTAGGAGGGGCGGGCTGAGGAGCACCAGCAGCAGGAGCTCCACTCCTGGCAGCATGGCTTTGGTTGTTTGTTTATTTATTTAATTTTCTTATTAACTTTGCACTTTTCAGTGTTGGTTTTTACTTGGGATTTTAGTTCGAGTTTTGTGCTGGTTAAATTAACATGAAAATTAAATTTGTTTTAGTGACTCTTGATAGAAAATCTGATTTAATTAAGTTGGATTTTCATCTCATAAATATTTTATTATGTTTTAGGATTTAAGTGCCATTATAAGGTACTTTAAACTGAAAGTATTCCCCTCCTTCTTAACTGCTTATTAGCCAAGTTAAATCACCATAAACTAACTAATAAAAACAGCAATTTATTCCCTGAAGTGCGTTTTGGCTTAAAGCCGAAAATCCCGTAAACCGCACCCCCAAAAACTGCTACTCCTCGACTGCTGCCAGGCAACAGTGTCTCAAAGGGAGCCTCGTGTCTGTCCCCCGCCCCACTGCCACTGCTCCTTCTCTGTCCTCCGCACAATTAAGGCCTGTCAAACCTTTGACACACGTCGCCTGCTCTGCTCGAAGCTCCTTTCCACCCCACGACGACTTCTTTGATGGTTGCTCTGCCCCCCAAAAAAAATCAAGAAAAATAAAAGGAATAAGAAAAAAACATTTTTTTAGGGGGAGTAAAGCTGTGCGTGGTCGGCTCCTCATTTCTCTGTGAGTTTTTTTGGGGCAAGCAATTAATTGGGGGCTGCTGCAGTGAATCGATTCTCGGAACTGTTAGATTTGCTAATTGCGACTGCCCGCCCGCTGACCTTTCACCCCCAGAAACCGTTTAATTAAGGTTCTGTGAATTTGCGTGTGCCGCAACAATTGGCCAGGGGTTTGTGATTCCTGAGAGGGGGGTTGGAGTGCCTATAAGGGTTTTAGCACCACCTGTGGCTGAGCACACACGAGCAATTAGCCGAGGGCACACGCACACGAGACGAGCACTCTTACGCTTCGAATTCGTTTACACTACTTTTTTTCACAAATTTATACGCGTATTTTGATTTGCAACAGTGGCACGCATAGTTGAGATACTTTTAGCGGGCTTTTTGCCGGGTACAATCCGCACTCTCTCTCACAGGCACACGCGACACACGGCTGGCTACACGTTTCCCGGGCTCCGTGCGGCGCACACACGGCACTTTGCGGAAGTCTGGCTGCTGTTTCCGTCGTATTTCGTCCGCCTGCCTTGACGTGCGGACGCAAAATGCCGAGAGTCGTGCGCAAAGAAAGCCAAAAAGCCCGAGCGTTGAGAGCAAGAAGCGACTGCGATTCAGTGCTGCCAGAAATGAGGGGCAAAAATTGCTAGATTTGGGAATTGCTGTAATTCATTTTAAAATTAAAAACATTAAAAAAAAATTCTAAACTTAATTATGCCACTTTTCTATCCATTATTGTTAATTTTAAACGAAAATAAATATTTTTTCTTTGATAAATAAAATGCAAATATTTTAATGCGCTAATAAATGAATAATATTAGTTGAACTAACAATTTTGCAACCAGCAATCATGAATATTTGGATTATTTACATTTAAACACTATAACAATAAACAGCAAGAAAAATAGCAAAGAAGTACAAATTCCACACAAAAATAAAGTGCTTACTAGCTTCCTTATAAAAAGTTGATTATATAATTTCTAAAATTGTTAAATGAAAATTAAAAATGGCGTGATTTGTGGCATATAGCATTATTAATTTTATTTTTAGTTGCCAAATCCAGCAACTAAATTGCTAAATTGGCTGCACTGCTGCCATTTCCGACTGCGACGCCAACGCTGGCCGAGGCAGCGACGGCGACTGAGGCAGCGACCGAAGAAGGCCCCACTAAAACCCGAAGACGACACGAAGTCTCCCCCACGCACACACACACATAAACAATATCAAATAAGCGTAAGACAAAAAAAGTCCTAAAAGAATATTAAAAAGAACAAAAGCCATCTACCGACTAAGAATTACCCTAGAGTTACTACCCTTTTTAGAAAACAATCATTAGATTTCCAATATTTTTCAAAGAAGTTTATCACTAAATTTTCAGTATTTTTCAGAGAAATATATTTTCAAACTAGACTAAAAATATACAATCTCATCCACCAGCCTTATCAGTAAGTACGACGAACTCCGTGTTAGAAAGCTAAGCGTCATGCCTAATAATACATTTTATTTAAATTGTGTTGACCTTAGGTCAAACAAACCGATAATCATAAAAAACGTGTCGCAAATTATGTATTTAAAATATTTATAATCAAATATATTGCCCTTATTACCCCAAAATTTGTAGCTAAACTGTTGACATTAAATGTTAAAACTATTCAACAAAGGTTATTGATAGGCAGATTCAAATCTCTTAGAGATACCCTATACCCTTTAGCAATACAATTAAAGGGTATTAAGCTCACACAAACAATACACAACCAATACATTTTCCTTTTTGTTTTGCCTTAATTAATGTTTCTGCTTTGGGCCAGCCCCATTGATGGCTTCTGTTGGTTTTTTGTTTTTTTATATTTTTTTTTGTCGCGCCAACATTTTTGATTTTTGAATTTCGTTTTCAATGAAAACCAGAACAGAACAGAAGAGGAGGAGAATCCAAATCAGAATCTGAATCAGAACCAGAATCAGTCGAATATCATGATGTGCGTTGCCTTTTTTTATGCCCGGCACGTGACTTTCAGTGCAAACATTGAGCGCCACTCGGCCGCATCTTGGTTACATCCCCCGGAGATCCCCCTCCTGTCCGCATGCAAAGTGGCCCCCACATGAAATCGGAGCTGGACGAAACACGGAAGATAAACATTAGATCCAAGTGCCGGCGAAGGAGAAGAGTGCTGGATGTGCAGCATGCGATGAGGCGATGCTTTGGCCACGCTTTGACAGGCGATTCGAGTGCATGTCCAAGTGGATTTCAGATTGGATATTAGAGTATAAAGTTTCATAGGGTCTGAAGGGCTTAAAGCTATTTAAAACTGCAATGTCTTAGAAAGTAAAAAATCAGAACATTAAAATTAAAGAAATATAACAATTCAATGTTTATTTAATATTTTAATTTAACATTTAAAAGGTAAACAAGTAAAAATTTGTAATATTCCACCTTCCTGTTTACCAAAATCCACCGGTTTCCGCTCTTTACAGACCTTATTCATCAATCTTTGCTTCCTAGTTAGTTTTACTGAACGAAAAACCTCATAAATGTCAGACAAAATTGTTATGAAATTTACACCGGCAATGTTTTTGCATTTTTCTGCTGATTTATATAAATTGCGTTTTTTTTTTTTTGCCATTTTCCCTGTTTATTTTCCTGGCCCCACCTGGCTGTGTGTGTGTGACGGGGTTTTCCCGGAATTCTGACAGCATAAAGCGAAAAGCTGAAACAACATTTTTGCCCTGTGACAGGAAGGAAATGAGTTGCGTCTGTAGCCGTAGCGTAGCAACAAATTAACAGCAAATTAGTTAGAAAATCAGGCAGCGATTTTAGTGACTTAATCAGCGGCAGCAGCAGCAGGAGGAGGAGGAGGAGGAGGAGGTTGCAACTGCAACTGGCGGCAGAAGCATCTCGGGTTGACAAAGAGCCCAACCTTGAAGAGGCGCCCCTGCCGCGCATTCCTCAAGGGGCCCCAGCCAATCCTTGGCTACCGTCTCATGCATAATGCAGAGGATGCTGTCCGCCTGTCAGTGGGCCTCTGTCCAGGGTCCCTTCCCTCCAACGCTGATGGTGGCCCCGAGTCGGCGTTGCATTTTCAACAAATTAATTATTGGCGAAGAGGTGGAACAAGTCACTTAGCTGCTGCTGCTGTGTAGAATATATACCCTTGTTTCCAAAAGATCGTAGTAGGAGGGCTTAAAGATTGAGAGCTTAATAAATCAAAAGTCTGGAAACTGGAAACTTGTTTAGTTTTTAATTAAGTCATTAAGAGAGTAAACTTTAATATTTGATAAACTCCGTGTTTATTTTGCTATTTCAAATATTTCGGCAAATTCATTTTGATTCCCTTAAATTGCTGTCATCGCTGTAAATACCGCGTGAATTCAGATTGAGTGCATTTCTCGCTGTTGACACAATACTTCAGTTCGCTCCATTTGTGTAACGATAGAGTCAACACTCTGCTCCTGACAATCGATCAGCGTTTTGTGACTGCCAAACTGGGGAATTGAGTAACGGAGCAACGGAGCAACTGAACAACTGACGCACTGCCAAAGTGGCAAAGTGCCGAACTGCCGAGCATCCTGGCATCCCGCCCCAGCACCATTGAGGGAACTTATTGGTACAACATTTTTGCCTCACACTCACACTTCATCAACGCAACATGATTGGCATGCCAACGTCAGCCGACACAGGCAGAAGCTATATGGCTATATAGTCGACGGGATGAGGAGTCACCGGGTATGGGGATTCCACGGGATGAGGAGTCGGCGGAGCAACTGCAGCGGCAGCAACAATAAATGCGGCAACGTTGGCGGCGAAAGCCTCCGACATGTGTAAAGGAATCGTTTAAAATAAATGACAGGCGCAGCCCCTTTTTCCCCCGTCCTGGTCCTGGCCCTCATCCATATACCTTACTCCCGCAAAGAGTACCCCGCTGCCCGTTCCCCGTTCCCTGTTCCCATCTCGGTCCCAGTCCAGGTCCCCCGGCTGCATAATTACCCCCAGAGCAGAGCACACGGCAGATCACAATAATCAATACGGCCAGGCCGATGCGGAGTGGAGGGCAGGGAGCATGGAGCATGGCCGAGTTTTTGTTTTCTCTTCCCGCTCCTGGACCCGTGCGTGTGTGGTCCGGCTTTTCGCTTTTTACATGTTTTCGGTGGCTTTGGCTTCGTTTGAACTTGGGCGGTGCTTGCTGCTCGCTCGCCAGCTAGATTATTTGTTTACACGCATCGGCAAATCGGCAAGGACTAGGGATGGATACCGTCAGGGGCATAGGCATATTATCTAAAAATTTTCCATAGAAACTCTAATATATTTTTATTACAAATTGACCTCTTTAATGGGAGGATATTTTGTTCACAAATTGATGTTAAGAAATTGGATCTATAATATTTATTTAGGGGTTAAAAATAGCTATTGGCTGGATTGCTTTCTGGGATTTCAAATAAAATAGTTATACCCTCATTAGCACAGTGAAGGAATCAAGACCGATCCTATAAATTCTATATATTCTTAAGCAGATCAAAGCAAGACAGCAGATAGAATATTTTCATAATTTATTAAACCATTTTTTTAAATATCGATTTACTATTACTTTTATCTTGCTATTTTTGAGAACCAAGTTTACCATGAAGAAATAAGTACCTAAGTACTTAAGAAAATCACAAAAAATGCAATTTAGAATTTAATAAATAAGATAAAGCCAGACGACAGCTTAACCACCATTATAAAACCCCTTAAAACACTCATTAAATTCCAATTGAGTGTTTGAAACCAACTGAAAGTCCCCATTATAATGCAGCCCTCGCTCAGTGAATTACCCTGGCGAGATGATGGCAGCAGGACAGAAAACGGAGACTCTCAAGTTTTAGCACCTTACAACACCTTTGGATGGGAAAACTTTGCCGCGGGCCGAGGCAGGCACAACACCTGGATACCGAGGAGGCCTGGACAAATTGTTGCCACGCCCCCACACTGGCCGCCCCTCTGCTGATTGACAGCAAACTGAGGACAGGGCGTGGCTTTAGCGAAATCAAAAACTTGAAAAACTTTCGGCTTATCCCTTATGCCCCCAGTGAGACAGCTCAGTGGAAATTGTCAACTTGGCACGCATTTTATTAAATGAAAGAATTTCCCTTAGCTGCTGCTGCTGTCAAACTTACGCAAAACAAATCGGAAAAGGCCAACTCACACAACTGCCCCGTCAGAGGGAAAAGTAAGAGGGAGAAAAAAAAGAAGCATTTTCTGTGTTCCGCCAGCGACAAAGTGAAAATTTTTTAATTGCATTTTTGCCAACTGTCGCAGCGGATTATTGGCAAGCAATTCATTCCACTGGAAATTGCAGTGTGAAATCTTTTCGCATCGCCAACACAAAAATTGCATTAGGCTTCCGCTACCTCTCTTTCCCTAGGTCTTCCTGGGAAAAGTCGAGGATATTGTAACGTACAATAGTGCTTTGGCCTTAAGCAAACTATTGTTTCCAGGATTTTCCATTTGGTTTTGTTTTCTGTGAGTACTAAAGGATACAGCTACTTATGGTAATGATGAATCGGAGTACAAGCAGAAGCAAAGTAATTCCTTCTCAGGAAGTCAAAAATGAGTCTGAGATACACTTAGGTAAGGAAGGGGATTTGTATAGACCAAGTACTGCCTATTTTTCACTTATTGTGACTTTTCAATATTTATTGAAGTACAAAAAATCAAGTCTTTTAAAATCTAGACTACTTTTGACACTCTTTTGAGATACTTGTAAGTAAATCCTAGCAAGTTAAAAACCCAACTTGGCACTCTTTTAAAAATATTTACTCTTTGTGAAAAGCATTTTCCTAATCTAGAACCTCATCTGTTGTCCCTCTCAGATATTTATGCGCAACTTTACTTTACTCAAATGTGCAGTTGAAATTGTATCTTGCATCAAAGAAACTTTTGCTTTCATTTCAAGATTACTTCTTTTTTTGCTCAAGTTTCGTGCCAAATTAAAAGCAAAACACTTGCCAACACACAAAAACTCTTGCCAACGAGACCAAAATAAATAAAAAATAAAACAAAAAGCTAACAAAAAAACAAGTGGAAAACTTTTCTTATCTCTTTTATTTTTGTTGTTGTCATGCTGACAATGTAAACAATGTAATTCGCTTGTCGTTAATGATATTTCCGGATTGTTGTGGCCATTGCATTGTTTATGTTGTGTGCGGCATACATACATATTTTAATTGTAATGTTAACACAGACACACACACATATATATTACCTGTACCTGTATCAATACCAAAACCAATTTTTGCCCGTATTTTTTTTTTTTTTTTAGCTTTTTTGTTTCAACTTGTTTACCGCCTTGTTGTTTTGTTTTGTTTTTGCTTCTTGTCTTAAACGTTTCGGCCGCCTGTCATGCGATGAAAGAGCTTTCTGCCATGTTATGCGTCGCCACCCAGAAGCTCAAGTTTATAAGAGCCTGCATATTCCATCATCATCATCATTATCGATGCGGCACCATCGTGATCATCGTGGTCGGTCTGCTCGGTAGCCACGCAACCGCTCCCTGGCCAGGGACAACACATATACATCCATCCCCATAACGATGATCTCGCTCTCGATGGAGCATCCTCATCCTCATCCTCATCATCATCATCAGCGATCATGATGATCGATGCGAATGCCGGCAATAGGAACCAACGCTGCTGCTGGCCCAAAGGCAAAACGGCGTCTGCGTTTGATTTGTTTGCTGCCGATTCGCCTGCCACTGGCCATTAAAAGTACAATGACCAGAGAAAAATAACGTTATTAAGCCATCCGCAGGCACAAACATCAACAAAAGGAAAACCGAACCTAAAACAAAAAAACTCCGGATTCGGGATCAAAACAAAGTGACCGAGAATTGGCCCAAAACACACACGCAATCCTGGGGCACAATGTGGGAATATATCCAGCATTGGTAAAGCGAGAGGCTTCAGGCATATTTATTTGTTGGTTTTTGATATTAATGCTGAAATTTATAGTTAATAGGAAGTAATAAATTATGTATTTATTCACACTTGAAATACATTCATATTTTATATGGAATAAATTCAAGCAAGCCATAAAGTATTTTTTAACTTTTAACAAATTTTAAAAGGTTCAAACATATTTAATATTAATATTCTGGGATGAATATAACTAAAATATATATTAACATAAATGAAAAAGGTTTATTGAATATTTTTAGTATATAGTATAAATTCTCATTAAGAAATATTAGTTTTTCAATTATAATAAAATATCATGACAATCCTTAGTATTTATATAAATTAAACAAGGGCAAGAAAAATTCGAATCTCTTAATAAGAACTAAGTTGAATTTTGAGATTTTTTATTTATACATATTTTTTTTTTAATTCAGGAACGATCGAAAGCGAAAACGTTGGAGGTCCCAGGTTGGCGTTAACAAAACGCAGCCAGAACAAAGCCTTCGAATGCGAGTTTCCAATTCAATCTAGTTTGGGGTTTTGGTTTTATTTTTGCCTGGCCTAACTGTTTATCGCAAGAAAGGTCCGGCTAATTGGCTTTGGGTCTCTTCCGTTTTGAGTTGGGTATTTTTATTAGAGCATTTGATTAGAGAATTGGCCAAATAAAAAAGGAAAATTACTTTAAATTGCTTAATTGGGGAGAATATTAAAGGATTTTAAAGGTATTCCACAGATTTTAAACGTTCCCTCTGAGCTTTAAAGTGTCCTACAGTAGCAGAGAAACTTGGATCTATATTCGTATTTAGCCCCCTTAAAGTCGGTGGCCCTGCATAGTTGTGCAGTCAACTCAATTTCCATTGAATTTCCAGTTTCCAGTTTGGTAATTGCAGGCAGTCAACTGCGAAACGGCTAAATTGGTTACCCTTATGTCGCTTTGTCTCTGGCTTAAAATTGATTGAAATTATCAGCTTTGCTTTTTGGCATGCCCGTGTCTCTGTCCCTCCGCCAGGACACACTCCCCCTCATGCGCCCTCTCTTGGGCCACATTAAATGGGTTAAACGAGGCAATGTGTCGTCGTTGTCGACATTTGGCAAAAAGGCTTACGCTTGTTACTTAATTGGATTTGGTTTAAGCTACAAAATTACAGGCAAACACAGCTCACAATAACAATAAAGTTGTAGTTAAATTGCTGCCATCCAGAGATGCGGCCAGTGCTTGTGGCGGAGAGTGTGTCTAGTGTGTGTGGAGTGTGTAATGATTGCCCCGAATCTCCGGCAGCTGCGCTTATCGCAGTCACACACTCGTAGATTTGCTGGCTCTGGCTCTGAAGGCTGTCAGAAATCCGGCTAACTGAGCCCCCACTGCCACTGCACATTGTAATTAGCCATGGCAACGGACGTATGTATGTATCTCGAAATATTGCCAAAAATTAAACGCTCTGCCAGCTCAAAACAAAGCCAATGAAATGC
Organism: Drosophila ogumai; assembly: GCA_018904815.1. Lineage (NCBI taxonomy): Eukaryota > Metazoa > Arthropoda > Insecta > Diptera > Drosophilidae > Drosophila > Drosophila ogumai. Next base: position 35,036 of record JAEIIJ010009616.1, on the reverse strand, counting down.
GGGAATTATTTTTAGACACAAAATCAACCATTTAGATTGACAATTGAAATGGCAAATCGCAATGTGACAGCAGGCCTTCAAATCCATAGCTTGTCTGTAGTGTAATAAACATATAAATTATATATACAAAAGGCTTAGAACTTCCACAATACATTAAAAGGACCTTAAACTTGACTTTTGATATGACAAAAAGCTGTTGGACGTTGCTTTTGGGGTATAAAGAGTGTCTTAAAATAATACAAAATAAAGGACTTATTTTCTAAGAATAAATATGTGTCAGATGCAAAGGTTGCTTGTCAAGCTTTTAATTTATATTTATTAGAGTTGAACATTAAAATTGAGACAATTATTACCTTATTAAGCCAAGTGTAATAAGCAGAACATATCTTAATAAAATAGTCTATTATCCTCCCTAAGCTTCTGATGAAATTGATAAGATGCTGACCTCAGTCTGGTGAGGTCGTGGGACTGGCAAGTGCTGGTTAGTTAATGGCTCCTGAATTCGAAATACTTCATTGCCGGAATGCTTGCCATTCAAATGGCAAAACTAATGCTGCTTGAAGGAAGCTGAAAATTTTTGACATGCCTTTTACATTTCCAGCCAGGATCTTCGACTCCCTGACTCCCGACGTGCGGTCGCGTGGCCAACTTGGAAGTTTTTGGAACAGAAGCAGCATGTTGGCAGCTCTCCCGTCAGTCTGTCATATTTCTAAGACCTATAAAATATATATACACACATTCCTAGTATTTATATATATAAATTTGTGTGTATTTTCTAACTGGGTTCCCTCCGTGAGCTCCTTTTGTTTTGTGCGTTTTTGTTCGTGTGTTTTGTTTTTCCTTCGCTGTGGCAACATATTTCACTGCATAATTTCCTAGCTGATGGGGACGCCACTCCATCTCCCCCGCTGCCACTGTAGCAACGCATGCAAATGACAACAGCAACATCACGAGCGGGAAAAACAAGCAACACTAAAAAAGTTGACAAGGGGCAAGCCGCAACAAACGTCTAACTGACAGTTGTCGTTGGGTCCCCCACTATCTATCTATTGTATATTTCAAAAAGGTATATCGAATATTACAAAATGGGCACAGATTGTTAATAAAAATAAATCATCTAAAAGATACGAAAGTGCTAACATGATTTTATGGGTTTGAAATGGGTACAAGGTTTAGTGATAAAATGTGATCTAGCAAAGAAAAGTAATAAAATTCTAGTAATTTATTTAATTAATATTGCATGGGATTTAATAAAATAATCTTAGCTAGAAATATCACCATGAAAATCGTAGTTTTACAAAAGGCAGAACTAGTAACAAGATTAAATCCCAATTAATTGTTACTTTATTTAAATAAGTTATTAATATGGTAATTTAAAAATTATATACACGGTACTTCCCACCAAAATAAAAAGTATAAAAAGTATTTCCCACCTAGATAAACCTCCCTTCCTCTTACAGGATACCAAAAAGTCTTCATTCTTAGAACCAAACTCGGTTGGCAACCATTTTTTCTGCTCTGCGCTTGGCTTGTTATCATTTTTTAATAACATTGTTGCGCACAGCGGTAAAATTTGCATAAAACACACAGCGGGGCGACTCTGACGGGACAACAAACGATGGCTGGCCGCGGAGGCAGGGGCAAGACGGAATAGGAAATAAGGATACCGGAGACAGCGGCCAACATGTGGTATGAGTAATTTCTTGCTTAAGCACAAGACAATGACACGAGCGTGGTTTATGATTGTGCTGTTCTGGGCGAGTGTGTGTGTTTGTGAGGAAATGACGGGATTGAATAAAACAATTTTCATACAAATTCCGTGCATTTGCATAAATTTCATGCACTACGGAGGACGTGGCGATGTCGTCATTTTCATTCTCATCTACTTAGCAAAGTGCGATGCAACACGCATCCTCCACAAAGGACATCGGTGGTTGGTGGGAGCATAGGAGGAAGGGGACAGAGACTAACGAAGGCATCGGAGCATGACATTTCAGTGACGCGTCGAGTATCTGGCCCCACCTCATCCTCATCTCCCACTTTGCAGGACCTGTCCTCTGCCCCCAAATGGTCTCCTCTTACGGCGCTTCACACGCCTGCAAAAGTTTTGCGGCAAACTTTTTTGTCGCTTTGGCAATAATCATAAAATTTCACTGCATATGAAACAAAAAACCATAAAAACTGTACAAAAAAGGAGCAGAAGAAACGTGATTGCAGCATAAAAGCGTCATTTACATGCCGTTGTCGCTGCACTTGCATCACTCTCCAAGGCAGCCAAGTGTCCTGACTCCCATTCTGGTGTTGCTCCTGCTCCTGGTCCTCATCCTCCTCGTTGTCGTTGTCGTGTTCCTGGTCCATTTGCGCATGCGTCACAAACTTTTCCGTTTGCCATTTGCCGCCTCAATAGTTGCCAGTGCCAGGCCCCACGGCTTTATTGAGGTTTTGTTTAAGCTTTTAGCGTAGTTTCCACTTTTCGGGTGGATTTTCCCTAGGAAGGGGACCCATTCCATTCCATTTGGCCGAAAAAAAAGTTTTTTTCGGTGGTGTGTGTGTGTGTGTTTGGCCAGCAGCATTTTTGCAATTAGGCAACTGTTCTATACGAGAGAGTGTATTTCTTTTTTACTTTTTCCCTTAGTTTGCCAAAATGCAATGGAACTTTTCATTTTCGGCCACAGTTGCACAGAGTTTTCATTGCTAACAGCATTCGGCACACACACAGGGACAGAAATTGGTGCGTAATTGAGACCGAATGTAAAGTGGACTCCGTTGGAGGCCATAACAGCTTTTTCGGATCCCTTTTCTTTCTATCGTGCTTTTTTTGTAGAGCAATTTGAAGAGGAATATATATTAAATTATGAGTGGGGAATATATTTTTTAATTGGATATGATATTTTTTCGTACAAGTTTCAAGCGAATATTTCATTTGATGTTCATGTTTCAATGCGAGAAAAAATTTAATGGAGGAATTATACAAAAAGCAAACTTTTCTGATATATTTTGCATTTTACAAACATTAATTTTTAATTATCAAAGGTTGATTGAGGTTGAGTAATTACTATAAATATTAATTTACAATAATAAAAGTCTGATGAAAGAATATTTTTGGGAATTTAATAAGTTATATTCCGCCTTTAAAGATGATTTCTGTAAATTGGAGCTAGAAATTCCTTCAATTAGATTTCAATTCCTCACCTGCACCACCTGCCTTTTGGAACATGTACAATACAAACGCGTATCGGGCCGTGTAATCTATTTGCTTGTAGAACTTGTGTTTGTCACTTCATTCCATTTAGCGCTAAGCAAGCGGAAGCCTCATCAATATGATGGTCGTGTCGCATTATCAAACGTATTTATTTGGCAAACAGCTAGAGATATAAGCAGAAACAAGACGCCGGCAAAGCCGAGACATAAAGATAAACTAAGACGCTCTTATCGCCGGAGATGAAAGCAAGAAAAATGGCAAAGGAATTGCCAAAAGATACACGCACGCACACACGCCAGGATGCGGATGCTACTAGAAAGTGGCACAAAACGGCACGTGGACCCAAAGGAAGTGAAGGAGGGACAGGACAGGACAGCATTGTGGATACGAAAATATTGCCCACGTTGACAGCTTAACGTACATAATTAATGTGACAATCTAAGGGAATGCATGTGTCCGTGTGTGCGGACATTAATATATGGGCATTGGGCCAGATAAACATGTTGCCAAAATGATCACAAACACACAACCATGTGTGACGACGCTGGGCATTAATTACAGGCTGGGATGATGCTTTCTGGCCAGTGCTCAACTTGAACCGCCAACTCATTAAAGGAGCGCACAACTTTGGCGCAGCCAACTGGGCGTATGCGTGACGTGCGCTAAATAAAATTGAGAGACAAACAACAAACATTAAAAGTTTTTATTGTCCAAATGCCTTCTCGCCAAAAATATAACTGTGCACATCCGCAGACATACACACACCCAGGGACAGAGCCTCCTTGTCGGCAACAAAAAGCATTAAATTACTTTATAATCCGTTTATAGCTTTGCCCGGAAGTGGTCCAGACACACACAAACAGACAAACAAGTGCCGGCAAACACTCCCATACACACGAACAGGCACACACTCGGGCTCTCTGAAGCGCCCCTTGGGAAGGCAGCTCAACAGCATAATCAAATCAAAGATTACGTTGAAACATTGAAATTACGTCCCGAGCAGAAAGCACTCATAGTCATAGACACTACCACACCAGCCAGGACACACACACACACGCACGCAGACAAGGACAGGCCGACATGGGCCACTCTTATTTCCTCGTCCCTGTTGGCCGAAAATGAAATGGCTTTTCCGGCCGCACTCACAACTTTTTGATACTCCAGTTAGATGATAATTTTATCAACAATAAATTTTTGGTGGGTCATCAAGCGTTATTTCATAAACTTAACAAAAAGCAATTAAAATGTCAAATATGCTGAACAATAAAAATAATACAAATTTTAAAATATATAAAATTCTTTAAAATAAAATTATTAAATTATATATCGCTAATCGTATAATTCAAAATTTGTAGGTTTATTCAAATGATATTCATTTCGTACTTTTTCAAAAAATAATTTTTTTTTTTTTACCTTAGCTATTTTAATTATCAGTTAAAAACAATGTATATTTTTATTTTATAAACAAATTTAATTTCTGTCTAGAAAAATATAACAATAATAGTTTACCTTCTTGCTTAACTCTTTAATTTATTTTCTAGAGAAACCTCCCTTAAAATCCATCAAAATAATTAATGAAAATCGCTCTCATATTCAACAAAAAGTTTTCCATAATTAAATATTTACATAGTTCTTAATGAAACCGAATTTTTTTGAATCAAAATTAACCCTAGTTTTAAAACCGCTTTTCCCAAAAATAATTGTTTCCAATTAATTACTGCTTGTAGTAACGAATCCTTAAAACCCCATTTTAAGTTGCCAAATGCTTTAACTGAAAATAACTTTTTCAAATTAATTACTTTTCATAGGACCCAATGAATCCCCTCTTTTTTTTTTTGAGGGCCCCTAACTATACCTAACGTGAGGCGTTGCTCGGCCGGGGTGCAAACAATTACAAACATAAAGCGAAAGGCTGTACAACTTTGACCCTGGAAAACGTAAACAGCAAGAACTACGGAACTATGGGGCTACAAAAAAATACAAGAACAACAAAAAAAAGCGGGGAAAGCGTAATAACTTTACTTCATTCATGCACACAAGGTGATTCATGTTCAAACACAACCTGCGCACTCTCTCTTTCGCTCGGCTCTGGCTCTCTCTCTGTTTCCCTCTCTTTCGCTCGGGTTGATTCCGTCTCGCTCTCCTCGCAAAGGGTGGCAACCTCACAAAAGTCGAAGCTGGCTGAGGCAAAAGCCGTGGATTTTATCAGTTGGCTCGCCGACTTTGGCCTGTGAACGTCCTCGCCGCGCTGCTAAATTTCCCCACATTTTCCGAGATTTTCCCCTCATTGGTGTGAGTGTGCGGCGTGTGTGTGTGTGCGTGTACAAAGGCGCCAAGTTTTCGGTGAGACTTTAACCACCAGTAAACAACAACGGAACCGCACAGAGACATCCACCAACGAAAAAAAAGGACGAGAAAACCAAACCAAAAACCAACAGAAAAAAAGGAAAAGTCAAACAGAGCCGCCGGCCTTGGGAAGTTGTCACAAAAACCGCAATCAAAAATAGTAAACAAACTCGGGGAATTCGATAAAAATCAACAAGGGAAGACGACGCCGTTAAGTAGGCAACAAACCAGCTGCTGGCCAACATGGAAATGGACGTTAATCGCCCGACTGCCCGCCATGGCAACCTAATGACCATATCCGCCCGCTGCTCTAACAACAACTCGGGCCCGGCCACGACAGGAAACGGAGCCATAACCGGATGTGAGCCCAGTTCCGGTGCGTTGCCGCCCAGCGGCTGCTGCGGCATCTTGAGCCGCCTCTTTTGCGTGAGTCGCCACAAGGCCACCCAGTCAGTGGCGGGCAGTGATTTGCCCCTGGGGCAGCTGCAACTGCAGCAGCGCAAAGGTGCAACATCCGGCTGTGCAGCGGTTTCCGGACAGCGACGGCGACGCACGCCACAGGAAATCTACTTCGAAAGTCGCGGCAAGTCCTGCAAGAAGCTATTGAAATTCAATGGTAATTCCAACAAGGTGAGTGGCTCTATATTTAGGCACTAAAAAAAAATAATGTTTATTACAATTCTGGATTTTTAAGGGATTTATTAATACAATTTAAATAAATAGAGATCTTTAGCCGAAAGGCTTTAACTTATAAGAAAGCATAGTAGTCTTGAATTCTTAGCAGACTTTTCATTTAATTTATAACCCGATTTCGATATGATCTTCTTGACTTTTATTTCTCTTTGGTTACTGTGTATTTGGGCAGAACTTCAGTAAGTTAAGCAGCACAAAAGGAAGGATGATTCTGCTAGATTTATTTAAAATCCCAGTTCGCGTTTTCCTTTGCATTAAGCATTCAGTGGAATGAAGTGGAATAATCAAGGCTTACTCAGTATTGATTTGAAAAGAAGTTGGTTTGAAAATCAATGGAATTTATTTATGTGGAAGTATTAAATTAAACGTGAATAATAAACGAATACTAAAGAAAACAGGTAACTATACAAAATTCAATTTTAAACCCAATTAATTCCAGCCGGACCCACTTGGCCATTCGAATATATTTTAAGGGGGCCCCAAAATGAATTCTTTTCTTGTATAGCAAAAAACACCTTAAGAGAATTCCCAATGCTTATCGCATAATGGAACAATTCCCCCCTTTCTCGAGCACACTGCAAACAATCCTAAAAGTGCATAAATTTTACAGTCTCCTGGTTACATTGTCATCCATTCCGAGGCAGAGACCCCAAAGCCGAAGCTCTGGCGCCAAAGTGCCAGGAGCCATGAGCCATGAGCCACTCAACCGTAAGGTAGCCAATACCCGGGGTACTCTCAGGTCCCCCAAGAACCCCGCCACCCCTCCCGCACAATTATGCATATGCGAGTGTGTGTGTGTGTGTGTGTGTGCGAGGCCTTTGTTATAAATTTTGGAAAATTTGTAGCCAAAGCTGTGGAGTGAAGTTCGCTCGATTGCTACCGGCTTGTTTGGCCTAACATAGGTAAAAGGCAACAACGCGGCATGGGAAATCGGGTAGGAAAATTGGGGAAAATAGGAGCCAACGCACACACACACACACACATAAGAGCACGCTTATGCCACTTTGCATATAAATCATTTGGCATTGTGGCCAGAGAGCGCAATGCGCTTATGAAATATTTCGTTTGTTTAATGCGCCAAAGGACAAACATTCCATTCGGCAGACCCACATTTTGCCCCCGGGTCTCCCCGAAAAACCCACTAATTAAAAACGTGCAAAAAGAAAAGCCAATCAAACAGGTCGATGCACAACAATGTCCGGTGTGTCTCTCCTGTTTTCCAAAAACCGAATAACGTAGATGTTCAAATAACAGAGTGCACTGAGAAAAGATTCGTTTAAGTGCAGGAAATAAGTTCTTAAATTCTTAATCAAAATGCCATAAATAAACGAAGACAAGTAAAAAAGGCTTGAGTAAAGAAAATTTTTTGAACAATATTTAATCTCCTTAAATAATTTATTACTTATTTTTAATACAACTTAAGACTTTAGGCTATTTAAGTTCTTGTCTAAATTAGATTTAACGGATAACATAGCATTTTTGAGGCATTTTATTCTCCATTTTTCAACGTTTTCTGTGTGTGTTGCTTATTTGCACATCTCCGTTTTTGTGATTCAAATGCACATTTCACACACATACGCCCACAGCCACGCCCACAACCACTTGGAGTGTGCAATCTGCCGACCATCACGCACTGGAGCGCAAGCAACAGGATGAATTTGTTAAACAACACGAGCACGAAGGATCTGCAGCAAGCTCAGAATTGGGAACAGGGAACGACAGCGGGGGTGCAGGGGGCGGGAGCGAGAAGTGAAAAGTGAAAAACCCATTCGCCCTATCAAGTGACATCATCAATTTCAGTCTATTTTGCACACAGTCGACTTGTGGCCCCCGTCGGACCGAGTCCAGTGCAACAATGCCAAAGGACATTAACACCCAGCTGGAGGAGCGCAGGAGTTATAGAGACGTTGCGGGGTTTCCCTGTAAAATTCAATTCGAAAAGCTTTAGTCGGTCATTGAATCAAGCGCTTTGAGAGAACCAAGAGCCCGGTTCCTTTGATAATCAATCTCATTACCCTCGTCGTTGAGCTGCACAATCAAGGGGTAGTTTACACTCCATCTGCTACTCCTATTTCGCCGTCCTGCCCCCGATCGATTTTATAATGAAGCTATAGCTTAGTTAAAACAAAAAACTGTTTGTTTTGCGGGGGTGTGAGAGCGCACAGGATAAATTGTATCCACTTGCAGGAAGCAAGCAAGCAAGCAAGCCAGCAACCACCCAACATACCGAAGAAAAAAGCGGAAATCAACCCCCAGGAAGGATGTACATATTTTTACGGATAACGTTGCAATGGAAATCTGTCGAGTGAAGTTTACCCTCTTAACCAAATGCGATAATGCTGTAAGATATATTTACATTAACAGCACCAGGGTTCGTTGGGTGGAAGGTGAGATGTGAAGGTGCAGAGCATAGCTGGGCACAACCGAACAGCCAATGCGTTCGATGACTTTCTTTGTTTTTTCTTTCTTTTTTTCCCTATCCCCTTTGGCCAATTACCAAGGCAACTATCCTTTAGTCCCAAACCAATGGCTAATTAAATACCCTTTGCCATTTAAATTCTGATATCCTGCATTTTCACCATCTAATTAGCTTGGCTTGCACAAAGGCTATGGCAATCAAGGACTGTGGGTGCTCAAGCAGCGGAAAGAGTATTATGAAAAAATGAAGGACCTTCGGGCGAGCAAGGCGGAAGTGACTAGCCAGTGTCCTCCGCCCCGTTTTACCACCCCGTTTTCCCCCTGCTTCTGGGCCTGTCTGTGTGCCTGTGTGTGAGCCTGTGCATACATATGCATAAAAAGGAAGAAAATGCCATCAACATTGCAACGTTGTAATTGCCAACAGGCAATGAAGAGCCGCAGCCAAAAGGACACGAGGGGCGGGTAGGAGAGAAAGCGCAGCAAACTGCCAACTGCCACATGTCCTGCCAGCTTGGCTCGAACAAAAAAGGAGTCCTCAGCCCGGTCACTCACCAGCAGCGAGAGTTGCTTGTACAGTATTCAAATAGAGACTGTCTAAAGGACATTTTGGAAGATTTCTATTAATTTAGGGAAATCTTTCTAAACAACTTTTAAGAGAACTTAACATTATAAGAGGTATAATTTCCTTTTCTTCCTTTGATAACTGGGCCATCAAGTTTTCAATCGCCTCCCTCAAAGGACATGTGCGTTGGGCCGACTGTGCGACATTTTTAGCACACGGCTAATGTGTTTTGGCCGACGCTGATGCTGCAGCAGCAGCAGCAGCTCTCTGTTTCCAGAGCTTCCAGCATCCAGCTCTCAGCTTTCGGGGAGGAGATGCAAGAGGAAGCTGTGACATGGAGATGGAATAACGAGAGGCTTGCGGTCCACTCCTAACTACGAACTGCACTGCCTGACTGATGAGCCTGGTGTCCCGGCGCCTGGTTTGCTGTTTGCCGATTTGGCCAGCCCCCACTCTATTCATTATAATCAGGCCTGATTATGTCTGGCCGAAAGTTAAGCGGGCCAAGTCAATGCGAGAGTGTATTTATTTAACTGGCGGACAAACTTGGAAGCCAGAAAGGCTGTGTATAAAATAAAAAGTCATAAAAATGGACCGTTAATCCAAGTAGTTGAAACGGGACCCTTTTTATTTTTTTTCTCTCTTTTTTCTCTTTTGGGGACGAGCAGATGAAGCGGTTGCCTGTATTTTGGGGGTCTTTCCCTACCCTCTTGCTCGCCAATGACGATGACAAGGGTGCTTTGCCGCCTCACTGACTAAATAAAATTGGAATTTATTATCATGATTTGTTGCAAGAAGAGGCAGAAGAGCCTCCGCCAAGAGACAGCGGCCAAATGGCGGGCATAAAAAGAGCAGCAGCAGCAGTAGCAGCAGCAACGGTCCTTCCTTCTCATCAGATCCCAACTCTGTGACTCATGCCGAATCCCGAACGCCTAACCCAAAGTCATAGACTTAGATAAGTGAGCGAGGCATTCTTAAATTTATATTCCCCGCCAGAGATTTAAATCGTTCTGGTCAAAGTTGAAGTCGCCGCCCACAAGCCTGGCAGTGGGCGTGGCAGTGGCAGAAGGCTTAACTGTGCAGCTTCTTTGCTGGTTTATTAGGGTTTTCCCGCAAGCGCTGCTAAGGCGATTTGCTGCTATTCAAGCTGATGCAGCTTCGGCCCGGACCACGGGCCGTATGCGCGATTTTGCTGACTAGTCCTGGTGGGCGCTTTTGTGGTAAGTGGCAACGGGCAACTGGCAACTGGCAACCGGAAACTAGAAACCAGCAAGTGGCACTGGCAGCTTAAAGCTATCAATGGGCAACTGAGTGGCAGGTTTTCTAATTGCAGCGACCGCAACATGAGAGAAAAGATTTATGAGTCAGGCGGTGGCGACTTAAAAGCGATTTAAAACCGATTTTAAACTGTTTCTAGTTTTGTATTCAAAACTAGTATTTTAACATCTTTCTTTAGACAAGATTATACAGTTTCGTATGTTTAACAAAACAATTTAAAAGACAAAAGCTCGACAAGAAAGGAGTAATTTTTTTAACTAACTATCCTTAAATGTTTCCTGGCTCATATTTATTGGCTAACACAAATATTCTTTTGTTTTTCGCCCACATAAAAATATAATTTCCTTAAAGCTTACTTTCCATTTACAAAAATTAATAAACACAATATTTAAAAGCCTTTTTAAAGTTGGCTTAGCTTAAGTGGCTTTTCTATATTTAAATTGTTATTAAATAACTAAGGTGATTTTTCCCTTTGAGCTGAAAATCCTTTCAGGCCAAACCGTTTGTCATATTTTATTACATTTTCTTTTATAAATGCTAGGCAATAGCTCAGGGCTATAAATATTCCAGAATGACAATATCCTGAAAGTCATACATATTTCCAAATTAAAATCTTTCATCAATCGCAAGAGCCACACCCTTGTCCCTAAGCCATGGCTTATGTTTGGAGCTGAATTTGAGAAACTATCCCAGCAGCCCCAGCCATTACTTCTCCCTTCTTGGCCATTATGGTTAAGCTTCCTTCGGAGGCTTACCGGCCAGGTATTTCTTGTTGAAGCCACAGAGTCTGCTGCCATTTGGTAGTCGGAACTACAAGTGGCGATGGGAAGGGAAAATTCGTAGGTATATTTGTGTATATTTGTGGTTGTCAATGTTTTTTGTGGAATTTTTCATTTTCATACCATCGTGCCACCAGCATACCCACCAGCAGCGACGGCAACAGGAACAGCCTTGTATTCAAAGTTGTGGCTTTTCCCCCGGGGGATGGGAGTGGGGATAAGCTTAAGTTGAAGTTGAAGTACAGAAGTATAAAATGTTGCGAAAGAATGTGTAAATGCAGCCCACGCAATTTCATTTCACCTGTCAGCTCAGTGTTCCATCTGCCGTTGCATAAAAAATAAAAGTAAATATAGAAAAAGCAACTCCAACATATAAGCAAAAATGTTTTCCTTTCTCCCCTAGGGGAGAGGGGAGCACGGGAGATGGCAAAGTTTTGGAAGCTGGCTAAGCTGTCGGCTCTCTGGTGTCTGCTCTGCTGTGACAAATTGCGTTAATGCCAAGTTAAGCTGCCGGGGGGCGGTCGAGAGGCAGCTCGACCTTTCCACTTTCCTGGCTTTCTCTTTTTGCTCCACCTCCTGGCCAGGATCAAGCTGCCTCCAGCTTGATGCAGTTAATTATTGTTGCATCTATTTAGCCCATCTGTCTGGCCCTGAAAAGTATGCTTTAGCTCTCCACTAACCTCGGCTCAAGCTTAATGCCGGGATAGATGAGATAAATTTTACCTATTTATCCGGGGGATTTTAATTCGTTTAAGCTCGATTATTTAATTGAATATATCACCTAGAAAGAAAATATCGTATACGTTAAAGCTATATCGTTATAGAGCTTTCCAGATTTCCCTACTTGGCACACAGCTGACGCTTGATTAGCCTCCTTCCAGGGAGAAAAAAGAATAAGCCAAGCAATTTCCCTGCCACATGTGCCGCATGTGCTGTCAACAATATTTTGGCTCTTGCTTGCCATATTGAGTCCACACCCACTTGAAGGCGCAAAAAATAGAAGAATTAAAAAGACATTTATGCCAAAAATTAAATGAATTTCTCCTTTGGCAAAGACCAATATCAGCCCAGCCCCCTCACAATTTCCCTGTGCGCATCAATTTAATTCAATTTATTATCTTCGCTCCAGTGTGTGTGTGTGTGTGTGTGGGCGAGGGTTAATTCAATGAAGTGTAGACAACAAAATAAGTTAAAATTTCATGCCCTGCAAAGTAACGCCTTTAAAGAAGTCTTGGGTTCCCGGAATGTTGGGCGACGGAGAGTCACTTGCAGTGCCATGAAGGACCCAGAGTCAGGACTCGCGAAGCACGCGAAAGGCTCGCTTGGGACGCGCAATATTTGATGGATGGCAGGGCATCGGTGATATGCTAACGTGCTGGCAGCCAAACAGAATGCGAATGCCAGCAAGGAGCAGGCGGCAAGGACACCCAGTCCGAGCGAGGCATGCCTGCCTTTGATGTCGAACCCTCACATCACATCGCATCGCGTCGCGTGGCACAATGGGACAACTGGGTCGGTGGCAGACAATGGGAACGAGCATTTAGGCTCGTGGCAAACAATGATAGGGGCTTTCAAGGCTGTGATTGAAAATGGCTGGGGACTTGGAGCGACTTTTCCCCCCGTTTTCTATTGAACTTTTCGCGGAGTTTTCCTCTTAACAGAGGTTATATTTTCCATTCTGCAGTACCAATTGTAGTCAACAATAAATCAGAGAAATAGGAATATTCTTACTAGGAAATTGTTGAGAATTCTTTTACAATTTTGTTATATTTTGTATAAAAATATATAAACAATTTTAAAGGATCCCTAAGTCAATATAATTTTCATCACTCCCAAACCGGAGAGTCTAGCTGTGTAATGGGTTAATACCCCGGAGCTGGAAAGACAATATCTCGGGGTCTTTAAAGCAGTCTCAAATAAAATTCTATTTTATGTTAGGCTTGGCTACGGAAATGAAACACAAAAGGCAAGGAGAGCTGGAGCAGCAGCACCAGCGGATAGGAGCCAGGATCGGGTGAGAGGGAAGGTACCCGGTTTTTATGTGCCGCCATATAAATTCGGTTTGCTGGGGACTCCGCTCCGGCATCCGACATCAGAGTACTTGAGGCTTCGCATTACGTTTATGGCTGCCTAAATTAAACACAAGAAGCCAGCCAAAGACGCCAAAGTGGCAAGACATTCAAGGCAGGGCCCAAAGGGGGTGGTGGCCCAGAGATGGGCCGGGGAAAAGGGACCCGAGAGCAAGGGAAATTGCTACAAGTTGCTTTATTTTATGCGCATATTTGTGCATATTACTCATACGCCCGGCTGGCATACATCTTCATTTAAAGCAAACGTCTTTAGCCTGCGGGGCAAGGGCGGCGAAAGACGGGAGCACGGGCGGCATCTCCACGCAGCAGGCCCAAGTCGTATACTTTTATTTTATTAAATTTTCATTTCATTTCGTCTGTTAGACATTGCCATACATTACACGCTCAACATGTTGCATGCCGCCGTTGTCAGAAATTCGTGAACATTTTCCCGCTCGCTTTAAGCGAGATGATGGCAATGGGTATTCAGGGGGGTAGAAGGGACTCGCTTGAATTCTCAACAGGCGCCGTCTCTCATTAAAAATAACTGAAAGAAACATTTCCTCGCTGATTCGCTGATTGCCAATGAAAAGCGCAGATGTGGGAGATTTATGCGCTCAAAAGGGGATTCGCTTTCCTTGGCCCCGTCTCGACCTGATTTATGTGGCCCCGTATGAATGGCAAAGTGAATAAACTGGGCTCACCGTTTTGTATCCGCCAGGATATCTCCGGCTCAAAGCTGTTTCCGATTCCCAGTGGGTAAGGTCGTGCCCTGGCCCGCAGTCCTGCCCTTTCCTCCCTCGGCATCCCCATTGAGTATCGCACAAATGGGTTATTGATGAGCTATTCTGCTCGGCTCTCGGTGACTCCGCACAGTGGCAAAGTTTTGAACTCGGTCTTAGGCTCAGTTTGTAAATTGAAGCGTGACTGGGACCACTGGGACTCTGTCGGTGCCCCTAATGAGACAATCCCAAGGATACACACACAAACATAGCTGTCTTTTTGTATTCGATACAAGAAAGGACCTTCTCAAGTTGCTGTCATATCAAAGGCAGACTGCTTACCTCTGACTGGCAAACTTGTCCCAACTTTCAGCTCTCAGATTCAATGCCATTTTTGGTCTCTGCTCCACTTGCATAACGCGGTCCCGCGATTGCCTGGCAGCTGCAACAGCGGCAGCTCAAATTTCATTAGCGTTCAACTTTAAAATTGTGGCACATGCGTGGCTCTTATCCTTGTTCCCGGACGAGGGGGAAATCCTTCTCGGGGCTCTCCAACTCTCCTGCACGTTGTCTCCGCTGATGTCGCACTTGTCACATAAATGTGCTTAATCTTTTACACCGGCAAACCCCATCCTGCGAGCTGACACAGTGTGTGCGCCAGACTGGCGAATGTTCAAGAACTTTTGTGATGGAAAAATGCTGTAACATTTCTAAGAATTAAATTTAATTTTGTTGAGAAAGTTCAGATGTCCTTTAACAAATAAATAAAGATATTTTCTAAAGGAGATTAGGGAACATTACAAAAAGTTTTCTCAAGAATGTGATGCTGCAAGAGGAGAGTTTCGATGATACTTATAAAAATACTGTTTTTCTGAAAGAAATTTGGAAATTTAAAGAAATAAATCGTAATTTTATTATAAAATTACCCTTCTTTATCTAAGGATATACGGAAATAATTATAGCTCAAAAAAATTTAAGGCAATATTAAGTATCTACAAAAAATATTAAAATGAAATGTTCAATATTTTGTACCTTCAACTTAAGTCTCGATTAGCTAACCCCTACTAAACGACGACATTTTCATGGACGAACTAAAAGCAATATCTATATTTCCGCTTGCATTAACCCGGCAACTCTTCTGGTATTTCCTCCTCCGTTTCCTTCCACAAAGTTTGCCAGCATTTATCGCCCATGGTGCAGTCTTGGGGGATTGCAAGTGGATTCCCAGACTCACTACCGCTCCCATTCCCGATCCCCTCGAGCAGCCGGGACTTGTCTAACATATCAAATTTGTAGCTACGCATATCCTTGTGCGACTCAACATGTCAACTAGCGCCGAGGACGAAACTTTTAGCCGCCACTGCCTCGTGTAGTTTGGCAAAGAACTTTAATTTGTGCATTACTTGCGACGCCGCAAGGACTCGTGTTCCGGGGCGAGGTGGCAGAAACTTTCGCATATATAAGTTTACACCGAGCTGCGGCCGAGAAGGGAAGGTGGATGGATAGTGGCAGCCGGGCGGAGGCTTCTCCTTACTTTAAGCTGCTCGTAATACAACTCATTAAATTTAGAAAATACGACGACTACTCGAGGCAAAAGTTTCTGCGGCAGGGAAAACAGAAAAGTTTCGCTGTGGGCCCATCCGTTGACATCTACATTTACACCATAAACTTGGCCAAGATGGAGGAGGGCCAAGATCCTGGCCAGCGCCAGCGGCGCGATGCCTAACCCGGAAATTTAAGTTCTCCCTTTGCAGTTTAATTGCAACGGATGTCGGCGTGTAAATTATTTTGTCTGCTCCCAGCCGCCGCAACGCTGGCCTCATTTTCTGTGCTAATGAGCAACTTATTAAAAGTTTTGCCAGTTCTACCTCAGACCTCCGACCTCGGCAGCCGCCACTCCTTACTGCCAATCCCAGTTGCTCCCTCCGTCTGGACCATGGACACAAAAGGATGCGGATAGTGAAGCGCGTGAGGCGAATAATGAAATACAAACAGAAAATAACTGATACAATTGGCACTGGCAATTGAAAACAAAGCCGTTGCTGGAGCTGGAGTCGGAGATGGAGCCGCAGCCGAAGCCCAGAGATAAGTTTTACAATCAGCCAGAAACTCATTTACGCTTTCGAAAAGCACGGAAAATGAATCGAAGGAAAACTTCAATTTTACCCCAGCCGGAATGCCTTTCCCGTGCACGTAAGAATGGCGTGCAAAGAACCCGAGGGGAAGTTGCCTCAAAGCATGCCTTTCAGCGAATGAAACAAAGGTTTCTGCTTGGCGAAAAGGAAACGAAATCTCTAATTTATATCGTCCAGATATATATGCTGGTTTGTGTTTATAATGAAAATCTAAATTTTTTGCAATTATTTATTCTTTAAATATTTAAAAAAGCTTATGAAGTAAGGTACTAGTTCACGAACTAAATATTTCCAAAATTTAAAAAGTTCACCAGTCTCACATACAAAAACAAATACTAATGGAGATACAACTTGAGTTTTAAATATAATTAAAAAAGGTTTCAAAAAATCCCACTACATAATATGAAAATATATTGTGAAGCTTTATAGATGGTTTCCCATAAACTTTCCAAACAATAAATCACATATAAAACAGTCCTAAAATATTACCCTTAATGGATTTTAAATATCTCCAATCAAAGAATTGACATTTTTCGAAACTTCGAGATGATCCGCAAGTTGCCAGAACGTCTGTAATCTTACGAATAGCTTCCTTTCATCATCCTTTTTCCTAAGCCCCCGTCACCCAGCTCAGCAGGGGCGCGGGGTGGTGCCGCAAGTTTCTCGGCGGTGGAGATGAGTTCATAAAAAGGGGGTCTTTGCCGGCGGCCTTTGAGTGGAGTTGCGTGCGTGGATGGATGGTCTGGTCTGGGTGAGTGCTCCTCAAGTGCTTAGACAATCGTGTTAAAGCTTTGATTTTCGAGCTTATGCTGGATTTGGGGGCGTAAGATTGTGCCGAGCTCGAGTCCGGGCTCCTTGGCATCTCTGCAGTGCGCTTATGAGGGCGGGTAATTAAGTTGAAGTGCCCAGATATATATATATATGTATATATACGCCCACAAACACAAAGACAATTTGCCTAAGTAATGCCTGAGTCGATGACAGACTGACAGAGGGACAGAGGGACTGAAGGACCAACTGACTGACTGACTGGTAAAAGTGTTGAAATGTCTGCGGCAGCACTTAATTAATTAATGTCGAGCGAGGCGAACGGGCTAGCGAAATGAGAAAAGTTTCTGTGCCCCTGCTCCGTGAACTCCTGGGTGCCAGGATGCCTGGATGCCTGGGTTCCTGGATTCCTCCTGATACTTCTGTGGCTCTTTGGGGCAAACTTGGCAGCTATTTGTTAAGCTGCAGCCGTTCAATATTTGTCACTGAACTCATTAAGCAAATTAATAGACAAAGTTGCCAATTGCTGACAATAGGGGTTTGCCCTCAGCGCGTTTGTTCGGTCGGATATTTGCCATTTTATTTACCGAGAAGAAGCCAAGTTAGAAAAGGCGAAAGCGAGACCCGAGACTGGAGACTCGAGACTTGTGGTGGCAATAAAATGGCACGCAATAAAAAACCCAAAGTCAACAAACAATTCCACGGAAGATCCTGCCCAAGGCATTGGTACTGGCAGTCGCAGAAATCGATTATGGACGCCTCAAGCTGGAGAGGAGGGAGTGAGAGAGCCCTGGCGACCCAGTCTTAGCCACGTTTTCGATTTCGCCATTCGGCATTCGCCACCTGATGCCCGTTGCCACTGCCCTGGAACATCACCGCTCCCCCTGCTTGCTGGCT
The DNA here is from genome assembly GCA_018904815.1 of Drosophila ogumai. Classification (NCBI taxonomy): domain Eukaryota; kingdom Metazoa; phylum Arthropoda; class Insecta; order Diptera; family Drosophilidae; genus Drosophila; species Drosophila ogumai. Next base: position 17,167 of record JAEIIJ010009616.1, on the reverse strand, counting down.
TCCCATTTATCTCCCACCCTTGGCTGCGAAATTGCCAACGTTGCAGCTCAAAAGCGGAAGTGATTTTCCAGCGTGTACGTGTCTCCCCCCAGGAGTGTGTGTGTGTGTGTGCGTGAGCTGATGTGCTGGGAAAAACTGTTACTCTGAAAAGGAGATATTTATATATATTTAGAGTATATGGTATAGGTTTCCTTCTAGACTTTTTGTAGATCAAAATTAATTTTTAAAATTCTGTTAACACATTTTTCTTAAATTCTGTTAAATAAAATAATTTTCCTTTGTTACTTTTAAAGAAATTTCTTTTACAGTGATCACTTTACCAAAACCAGTGACTTCTCGGCCAACTCCAGTGAGTCCTCAGCCTGAATAAACCCCCCACACAACCAATATGTGTGTGTGCTCCTCGAAAAAGGGAGAGGACGCGGATGGCAGTGAAGGATTTTATGACCCTTGATAGTGGCAAGCGATTTGTTGCGTGCATTGCTGGCTGCCGTTGCATTTTCAATTTTGCAGCGCGCACTTTTGGCATCTTTCTTTGAATAATGCAATCGGCAATCGGGGTCGGAAGCGCCGCATTTTGCCCAATGCAGCCAGTAACTACCTGTCTTCGCCAAAGCTTATTTTGGCAGCTTATTAGAGAGATGACTTTTTGTGAATTTCCAGTAGAGTCTGTAGTATTTTCTCTCTCTCGCTAGGTTTTGTCCCGCATTTATAATTTCCAAACACGAGCTTGCCATTTTAGGGGAAGCCAATCGCGTCATGTGGGGCAAAGTGACAAATATGCAGCACGTGCTGTGGTGGCTCTGACTGAACAAAAAGGGCAGTTTTGTGGAGCAGGGAACTCAGATTGATGTGCCATTTATGCAGTTAGACAGCAGTTGGGGATTACTCCAAAGAAAATTAGATTTTTCTGTAACCAGTACCTAAAGGGGAAATATACTCTAGTAATTAGACAAAGTAAAAGAAAAATGTATTTAATAAATGTAAGTTATTATTATTTAAGTCCCTATAAATCATGAATTAAATCGCTTTATATGTATTATTATTAACTGATCACCTTTTTACCCACGCAATCCCAATACAATTGACCCATATAAAGGTTTAATGCCGTTTCAAGACCATCAGGTATTTATCCAGAGCACTTTCACGCCATATAGACCATATATAAAGCCTGGCGAAAATCGTTCAATCCTCATTAATGCCAAAGGGGATTGCCATTGCCAGCTTAATGTGCCGTGCCCGGTACCGGCCTTTTCACTTCCATTCCAAACACTTCAACGCATCGACCATACTCATTGTTTTTCGGTCAGTTTCCGAGTTGAGCGTAAATATAAAACGTAAATGGATGCATTTTTAAGCGCTTTCTGCTTCGGCTTCTGCTATGCATTAATTTTAAACAATTTACCTGGGGGGCGCATATGCGAAATTTTTATTTTAAAGTCAGGCAGAGAACAAAAGCGAAACTGGTAACTGGGAAACAAGGAGCCGGCGAGCCAGCGTGCCAGCGAGTGGGGAACCCCGGGGCGAGCTTCCCTGTGGCTGCAGCTGCAGCCACTTCAATTTCAAAAGCATCAGCTCCTGGTCCCGGGCTATGGTCCTGCGGTGGCCATTGGCCGCTAGCCACTCCACCTCGCCTCCTCCAGATTGGCTTTTCCTTTGCTCTGTGTGTGTGTGTTCCATGCTGCCTCATTTCAATTTTGTTGAAGTTTTCTTTGGAGTTTCCCGGCCGAGAGTGCCAGCGTTTTTCCCCTTAGAGCCTGGCTTTAAGCCAAGTTCAATGTTTGATTAGCCCGGCGCCCTCTTTTTTCGCCTTTCCTGTTTGCTGGCCGCTTATTAAGCATACGCCTCGTTGTGCGCAAATATTTGAAATGTCTGGCATTTAGCGACTGTGAAATGTATTAATTATAGAGGAACGGCGTGCGTTGACCGCAAAAGCCGCACACAAAATCGGTAAATGAAATTGAAGCCAAAGCGGACGGCAAGGCTTCGCCTGGCATTTTGGCAATGATAAACTAACTAACGAATTTCATTTATGGCTGATGTCGGTGTTGGCCAACTGCAGCAGTAGCAGCAGCAGTTGCGGTTGCAGTGGCAGTTTCAAAAATGTCAGTTCTGTGTGAAATGGAAAATAATAAAAACGATAAAGCAGAGAACCAACGAAATTAACAGGCGAGATTGTTTAAAAGCAAAAAATGTTATACCCAGGAGGGACACAGAAATCTCTGGATATTTGAAATTACCAAAAGAGATGTCAAAGAGTATGGAATGGTGTTTATATTATTGCGTTTTTATTAAAAACTCAATTGAAATTTCATAATTTCAAAACACTAATAAAACCTATTCATATATAAATGACCCAAAAATGGTGTCTGAAAGTAAGCACTTTTAAATCGTTTTTTTATAATTTAAGCGGAGATTTCTGATACAATAACCTTTTTTATAATTAACCTGAAAATGTGTCTAAGGATATTTAAAATTTATTCTTTTGTATTTAAAGTCATTGAGAAATCTCTTTTTATGTAATTTAAAAAGACATTTTATATTATTATTATTACATTTTTAACAAATAAAAACCTTTCGAACTCACTTTAGTAAAAATATTCCTTACAAAAGCAGTTACCTTTGTTGAATTCGCAGAAAAAATCATATTTAATTTATAATTATCGGTAGCCAGACCTCCCTGTTGCCGTTTTAAAAATGCCAAAAGCAATTTCATGTTAATTGAATGCCAATTTAATTTGACCAAATTAAGCGTGTTTAACAATAATTGCCCACTTAATGATAAACACTGACTGCTACTGACTGGGACACTGGACTTGATTAAGGTGCACAGCCATGGAAATATCGAATTGGATGACGACAAATCCTGGCTAAACAATCTGCACGATTTTAATTACGATTTTCAATTAAAGCGCGACACAGAAAAGCAATTTGCGATTGGCTCCGATTCCCTGAAAATCTCCATATTCAATGGCCAATGGCCAATCGTCAGTCAGCCCCTTGCTCATCCTCTCCATTTTTGCCATCTTACCTTTTCAGATATTGCTGTATCCGGAGGAGGGTTGGGCGCGGACCGCCTCATCCAGTTACTGGACCATCACGCCCTGCTGGTGGCAACCGAATCGCTGTCGCATCGTCGAGTGCTCCGGCACCCAGCGGCGAGCGACGAAGGCTCGGATGCTGCCGCTGGAGCAACAGGGCTCGCTTCTGATTGCCGGACACTTTCGCCGGACGACGCCGGCTCCGGGTGCTGGAGCAGGAGCCCCGGGGGCGACGGGAGTTGGTCCTGGGAGCCTAGCTGCACCTACGCCCACGCCAGCGACACCTGCAACAACGGCCGCAGCCGCAGCTGCTGCAATCCGGACGCGAGCAATGGGCGGTGGCTGTGACAAGTCACTGGCGGCCGCGTGGAACGACGAGTTCAAGCTGTATCTGACGTCAAACATCTCGATGGAGGACTACAACATGGGCTACTGCCTCACCGGGTTCGTGGAGCGTCGCTGCCAGGTTACAAACACCTTTCAGATGACCCACTTTGCCGTCATCAAGCGGCAGTGGCCACCGTCGCCGTCCAATCTGAGCAACTCGTAAGGCTCTCCTACCCTCACACCCCAAATTTTGTAAATGTGATCCGATCTATTGTTTCAAATTGGAAACAAAAACTAAAAATATTTGTAATTAAGGGTCTTTTTCTGATATTACTTTTGAGGGAATTTAACCAATTTAGTATGAAGAAAAACTTTTAAAAATATTTCTAAATGCAACACACATTTGAAAAGCTCTTAAATTATTTAAATAAATTTAAGTTTTAAAAGGTAATACCTGATACACTTTTCAATTGAATAAAATAGTTTGTCTGAAGACAAATCTTAGATCTTATTTTAAAGTAAAATTTAATAAAAATTAAATCCCTTTTCACATATTTACTTTATTAATATCCCTCGAAAGTAATAACTGAAAAAGACCCAATAGATACTATTTAAGTTCTTAGATTCTAAGTAGAACGAAATTTTTGTTGTGCAATCTTGAACTAAAATCAAAAGAATCTGGAAAGTCTATAAGAAGATGTACCATAACACTGCTAAATCTTAAATGTTAACATCTTGTTGACACAAAAGGGGTTTAGCCGACAGTTTACAAACAAATTCTGTGCATGTTTAGTGCGTAAATTGTAAGTTTAACTAAAAGTTAAAGAGAAATTTGAAAAAAAAGAAATTAAAAAAGAAAACAAGAACTAGGAAACCAAAACAAAAACTTTACGTGTGCTTTCAGTGTTGTGTAATATGAAAAACGGAAACGAATAAAAGAAAAACAAAGTACTAGTAACTGTTAAATGCTAAATGCAGCTAAACCGCTTTTCCAACTCGAACACACACACACACATACCGAGGCACTCACACACTCGCACACTTAAGCTCGGGTGGCTACTTAATGCTTCAAAAAAGTGCAACAAATTGAAACTTGTGCTTGTCGAAGCATGTGATTGTGAGTGCTCCGCTATAAGCGGCTATACTGCATTCCCAAGAGAGTGTGTGTGTGCGAGCTGGTGCTCTCTTCTACTACATACAAATATGTACTTTAACGGCCATGTTTGCGAAACCTATTGCCTTTAAGCTTTAAAATATAAGCACAACTCAGCGCAGGCAAGCACAAGTCAACAGCTTCGAGCGCTGGCCATTGCCACTAAACGTTCTTCGAGTTGTGAAGTGAGAAACAGTTTCAGAACCACTTAAAATTTAAATCAATAATTCAACAAGCTGTTTAGCAACAACAATACTTGTTAGTTTTAAGCTAGAGACTTATGTTAAGAGCAGTTTTAATAGTTTCCGCCAGTTTTCGCTTTCCGTTTAAGGATCTGCAGGTAGCAGGGTCACACCAAGCCTTGAATATGTTTCAGATATGAACTTGGTTACACTAATTGTCTTGTCAAATGTAACATTTCTGTTTCTTTTGTTCATATTGTAACAAAAAAGCCCGAAAACCGTTTAGTGGCAGCGACCATAAAGCTATCTAGTCCAAATCTGAGATTGCCTCGCCAACTCTAATGCTAATCTAGGGAACTAAGCCACTTAAGCCCTCTATCTCTCTCACACTAACTCACCCACTGACCCCCACTGACCCCACTCACTCATGCTACGGCTCTGTCCCTCTCATTCACTCTCTTTGAGCATGATACGCAACGTATATCAACAATTCGTCCAATAATTGGAGTCTTTCGGCGCCACAAATTGCCAAGTGTCGATGTTGGCAAGGCCGAAGCTCCAATTGCCAAAAACCCTAAGTGTTAAAAAAGAATGAAGCCAAAACGTAAGGAAAACCAAAGCTACATAAGTCGAAACTCAACGTAGGATAAGTGATAGTTTGAAAATCAATATTTACAAGCTAGAATATGAATCTATATATATATATATATGAAAATCTATATATTTGTGTGTAGGCTGAACATTTTTGCGTATATATATATATATCGGTGTATTTATATAACTGTATTGCGAATACACGTATACAATAACATTTTTGCTGTAGTTCGCATAGCTCGCTTTTAGGCGCTTTTACACGCAAGCGAATAAGGCAGACATCCTCTTGAATCCTTAATTTGCTTCAGACCGATCCCCCTGCCACTTTACTCCTAAACTAATTGATATTTAAGTATCAGGTACCTGCCAGAATCAACAACAACCAGAAAAACCAAATAAAACAGTTAAAATAAAAATATACATAAATATTTATTGAGCCATTATGTCTGTGCAAATATTTGTGTCCATTTTGATTAGAATACGAGCAAATAAAAACAATTACAAAGCGTCATTATTTTTTTTAGATAAACACAGAACAATCCGAATATTCAACACACACTTGATGTCGTCTCCCTGAATTGTATAAATGTTTAAAATTAGTGTGAGATTCCCCGCTCTAACTCTCTCTGTGTGTAGCAAATTTTTCTGCGCCTCTGCTTAAAATAAACAAACAACAGACACGAGTTCAGCTTCAAGCCGAATGTACAACACTTTAAAACAAATTGAACAAGAATCACGCAATGAGCTTTTTTGTAGTCAAAATCGATGAAATTTCTATAAAAAAAAATTACAAAAAAAAAAACAACCTTTTTAAATAGCAAAAAGAAAAACCAGTCAGCAACATAAGTCCGTGCCACGTGAGCAATGTGGTAATTAGTTAATATTAAGCTTCTATCGACATAAGCGATGTAAACAAGCGTAATTAGAAATAAGATTAATTGGTAGAAAAAGCGGCAAGAATTCAATAAAAGCAAAAATCAAATCAGATGAAAATGCAAATAAAAATATTAATTGAAATCAAACATGTTGATATACACACGTAAATCGAGACAAAAAACAAAAAAAAAAATGGAGGAAGGACAACAAATGCAATTTGAGCCGCCGTTGGTAGAAATGTGTAATGAAAATAAATAACCCAGAGCTGGGGGAAAATTGAAAATGAGATTTAACGGAAATCAAAAACATTAAAAATAAAGAAAGAAAGCAGATAATGTTGGGTTTTTATTCCTCTGGCAATTAAATGGAATCTAGGGTGAATAAATAACACATAAAATGGTAAAATGAAGAGGTGGCAATGTATTTCAGTAAACTGTTCTTTCAAGAGGGTTTAAAATACATCTAGTGGATATACCCATTATAATTGCATCGCCCTAAGGGATGCTCATGCTCCAAATTCCATTCAAATCAATCGCTAAAATATGCTTTTGTGCATATTTAATCATTTAACTCGGCACTCGTTAATCCCCTCTTGGAACACTCGGCCATTTGCCAGCGAATCAAAGCAGGATCTAACCCCTGAAGTGCGCCAAGCCATTAACTTTTATCTCAGTGCGCGATTCACGCTTCTGTCTTGTTTCGTTTACCCAGCCAAGGACGAGTAAACACTTCAGCTGCTCACCTGAACCAGCCCAGCAGCACCTGCATCTGCACCCCCTGCTGGGGCCCGGCGGCATAAATCGCGCCCTCAGTTCCAACTTTCAACAAAGATGTAAGCCAAGTTAATTGCTTTTTGTTGCCTTTTTTCCAGCTCGCCTTTGCCGTGTTGCCAGTTTCTGTTGTCGTTGCCTCTGCAATGTCAACAATGAAACTAACGTCAGCCAGCTACAGCTACCGTTCTCCTAAACACTCTCCGGGCATATCCTTCACCTGCAGGACCCCAGGACCTGCTACTGCCGCTGCTGTTGTTTTTGCTGCTCCGGTGCTTATTTGAACAGCTCTTCACAAACGAGAAGTTGGCAACATGGAAGCATTTACGAGGCGCATTTCGCGCTACCATTTTGTTGTCCTGGCAGACAAACGGCTCAGCCCTTGGCGGCTCTCTTCAGTACCTGGCCTAAACCTTGGGCACAGAAGGGCCAAGAGCCCGATGCTAGAGTCAAGGAAGCGGAGACAAATCAGGAAATGGAAATGGTAATTTCTGGAGTCAAGATAGAATATATTTTCATTAAAATTTACAGAGACTGCAGATACACAAACTATCATTTATTTTATTTATAATTTTTTTGATTGTTTTCTTAATACTCTACTTATATAATATATAAACTCTTCCCCAAAAATAAGACATCTGAAAATACATTTTATCTGACAGTGAAAATCTTTTCCCTTGAAGAATTTATGCCCGGGAATCCAGAGGCCAGAGGCACTATTATTAATGATAAATAACAGAGCATTTGAAGGGACAAAGCAAAATTGGAAGATTTTCGCTTGGGTCCTCAATCAATTTACAATTCATGGTGTAAGCCCAGAAAAAGCCGACGCTAGAAATCGAAATCAGTCGACTGTGAATATTGCAAAATGAGCTTCCGCCTTTCGCCTTGGCTCCCAACTTCCGGCAACAATTTCCGTTTCCTCATTACCTTATTTTTTCATCGCCAAAGTCAGGACTTGGTGAACGAACCAGTGGGAGCGGAGAGTGGTAGGATGGCAGGCCTGAGACCCTGAACGGGGGCGTGTTCCTGCCTCCTGCCATATGACAATTTATTACGCTCAGAGCTTCGATTTAAATTGCTTGACAATTATTACACAATGACGAAGGCAACGTCGGCGTCGGCGAGGACGACAAATGAAAAATGTTCCCGTTCGACAATTTACCAAGCGGCACAGGCACACTCCACCCCCGGACTCTCTTCATTTGCCCCCGCCCCAGAATTAATGATGGCAAATTTGCAAAGTTCACAAATTTCTTATTAGTAGTCCATGGCTGAGGAAGCTGGGGGCTTCTCCTGGCAGCACCCTCATCACCGTTCTGCGCCTTGGGTTCATATTTCATTTTAGGCAGTTAGTTTTCCAGGCGAAGGAAAATGCGGAGAAGAGGTAGTGGAGATGGTGGTGGGGAATGGTGCACCTCCCTGCGGTTTTAAGTTTTCGCACTTTTGCCACCAGGCAGTGGCGCTCTAATTTGAATTTTAATTGAGGTTCTCTTTGTGGTTTTCCTCGCATTCTTTTTTCCCTGTTTGTTTGGTTGGTTGCTTGCTTTGAAAATTAACAATAATTATAAATAATTAATATGCTGAGCAGGTTCTCCCTGGGGTTTGGTTTCCGGAGACGGTAATACGTGACTGAGATTACTTCGGAAAAGGAAAAAGAATGCACCATCATGATTATGATTTATTTAAAAATACAAATAAAATGTATTAAGGTCGCCCAAAATTTGCCTTTATGACTTGCTAAGTGCTCTTTAGTTTGGCGGCTTTTATCCCTCAATTGAAGCCTCTTTGTGAATGTTTGACAGCGGCAATAAATGAAAAATAAATGTTTTCGTGATGCAAAATCAAATCAGAGTTAAAATCTTTTATATATTTTTATACATTTCGAAGAGAAAAACAAAAAGAGCGGGCATGTAAATCATCGGCAGCGGCAAATAAATAAAAAATCAAATGAATATGCAAATGTAAAACAAATAAAAAATCGCTTTCTCTGTCAAGGAATTGCATCATATAAATATATATATAGAGGGTCTGATTTATCAGGCAACTGCCGGGCGCGCATGGAGAATTGCTGTAAATATAAATTTAATTGCATAAAACAAAATATACAAAAGATCCTTCCGCTATTGAATCCATAACGTGCTCACCGCGGGACAGATGCAATTATTCCAATTGCAGTGCCATAGAAATTGCAAATTGAAATGCAAGCGCTCCTTTGCATACTTTTTCATTACTCCTAGGATAATGTAATATTAAAGATTAAACAAAATAACATGTTACATGATAAAATGTAGGGACACGACGTTGGAGCTTTTAATTATTCAACAAAGAGAAATTTAATTATTAAATGAGTGTTTAACCTTTTAATAAACTACTTAATTGTCTTGCAAAGGCAAGATATTTAACTCACTAATACCATCAATTTGGGTGAGTACAGAATTAATTAAAAATGCCATCCCATCCTCATTAAATAGTGAAATGCATTTTCCCAAAGACCAAATGCCAGACAACAGACATAAACCGCCTCTCACCTGCCTCGCTTCCCGCCCTCAGTCTTGCATTTCACCTGACCAGAACAGACAACAGTCTGCGCCTTAAATGATGAAGACGACGTTGATGATGACATTATCTCATGCTCATTGAACGCAAATGTGGCGTGCTTGTTGCACATCATAAAGGAGCCAACAAAAACTGCCCACGAAGGGTGAAGAGAAAAACATTTCAAAAATGTTAAGAGAGATAAACCAAATACTCTATTTTGTTTTTTTTTTATATATATATATATTGTAAAACAAATTTAAAAATTCTAGAATACTTAGAGATCGGTTTATGATACAGAAAAGAGTATAAAATTAAGTCGACATGGAAAAAAGAAATGTACATGTGGAAATATTTGACAAGTGAACGGCTCATTCATTCGCCTCGCAGCCACCCCTCTCCCGATGCTGTCACTCATTGTACTGTGAATTGTTTTGAAAGGCTTTTGTATTTTGAAATGCAATGCAAGTGGAGCTCCAGTTGTGGTTTCTTTTCTGGGAGAACATAACGATAAAATGCTCTTCCTCAAAACAGGTGAGCTATTGTGTGTGTGGACATGTTAATTTCAGAGATGAAATCTTGTTTCTCTTTTGCTATTTGATGTGTTAGTTCAGTGACCTTCAGTAGGGGGGGAGGGGGGGCTGGCAGAGCTTGGCTTCCTTCTTCTCGGACATCGAATTAAGTTGAAGAGCTTAAGGCGCATTTAAATTAACTTTAATGGGGGAGGGGAGCATTCAGGAGCACCAATCCCCAATCCCCAGGAGCAGCGGCCCCTCGAAAAGCCACATTTACGCCAAGTACTTAACAACTTTAATGAGCGGGGGATAGAGCGAGCAAGCGAGAGAAAGGAGCGTAAAAAAAACCTGGTACATCGGGAGGAGGATCCCAAGTAGCCAACGCGCACTTAATACTAATGGCTGTCATTATCCTTTATCCTTTTGGCTGTCGCAACAACTGTCTGCCCGGCACAGAGCCTCTCACTCGCTCACTCACTCAACCAGGAGCGGTGTCCCACTTACTCCCATCTGGCCTTTTGTTGGCACGCACATTTATTAGGCAAACCAAAGCGCAAACTTCCCGCTGCCAAAAAAAAAGGACAAAAAACTTGGTAAAAACAAAGAAAAAATTAACTTAACTCAATTTACAAAAAACTTTTATTTCTATTTTTTCCCTCCGTTCTGGCTTTGTTTGCTGTTGACAAAACAGTAAAAAAAAAGCAAGAAAACGAATTAAGCGCCAAGCCAAGGCAAACTTTAAGTAGCTTTTGTGCGAGAAAGTATTAAAATCGCTTTTTCAAGGGGGGACTGGGAATCTGTGCACAAAAGTAAGTGGCCAAAGGGATTCCACAGCGAGTCAAGTGTCCTTGAATCATATTTACTTAACTCGACGCTGCCTTTGCCATGTTATCATCCCAACCCACCACCTACTCCCTGGCAGCACTCTCTCAAGGTTTTCTTCTTGGTTTTATTCTTATTTGCAAGGCATTTTTCCTCTTGTTCGGCCAGCAATGAATTTCCATAACTCTCGGGCGCAAGTAAACCAATTTCGTTTTTTGAAACGCTTAATATGTGATGAGATCCATTTCAACAATGTCCTGAAAGTTTTGCGGTTTCGGGTCAAGTTGAGATTCAGTTTAAATGTCTGCAGATTGCCCGAGTCGAACTTAAGGAAGAGTTTTTATCAAGAGCTGATTGAAAAGTTTTGCCCAGGAAACCTCTTAAAATGTTTAAAGCATTTTCTAGCCGAATTTAATATGTGTTCTTAATATTAAAAGTTTAATTTTAGTAGCAATGTTTTAGTCCCAAAATGATTTAATTGCTTACAAATTAAACATACATTTTTCTACTAATTTGCTGTAAAATTCTTGCACAAAAATTAAATTTATCAAACAGAAACACTTATTTATTGCCAGGACACCGCAAAAACAATGCGAAATAACCAAATGAATGAACTGTATCCATTAAACATTCGGTGACCAAAACTAGAATGGTCATTCAGCTGACCGCACTCCTTAATTGCCTTCCCTCCAATGGCAACCGAGACAAGCCACAGCTCCCCGATCTGCAAATTATAGCAGGACGGGGTACCCTCGCCTCTCTATATATGCTGTGTAATAATTTCACACGCTCTGTGTCGCGGTCGTTTTAATTAGCACGATTGCATTTTCAACACGTCCAAGCCATTCAGAATGTAAATCACATAGGCTGCCGCCGCCCAACATGTGCTGTCCGATGTCAGTCACTCAGGCGAGCAGTCAGTCGCCCAGTATAGAGTGTAATACATGATATATACTCAACGTATATATTTGATTTTGACTTGAAATGCATTGGCCAGCAACAGCTTGCGGTTTTGGCCGCTGCCCTGGCAACAATATTGCGCCAAATCGGTGAAAAACGGAGAGTAAATTAATGCAGCTAATTAGGATACAACGATCTATTGTCCAGTTAATAGAAATTAAAGTCAACTTGTGTTTATTATTATCTAAAGATGATTTAGTTAAATAACTCTATTATTTATTAATGACTATATCTCCTTATATTTTTTTATATTTACAGCATCTAAACTCATTTTTTTATCGGCTATACTATGTATTCCTTGTAGTAATTTCAACAGTATTAAATCAGTAAGACTCACTTAACTCGAAACCAGTAAATATTTTAACGTTTCTAGGCCAGCTAGCTTCGGTGTCATCAATTGTGCGACAGGGCGGGTAAACAAAAGTTGAAAATGCATTTATTTATAGCTTCCATTCACAGTGAACGTATGTATATACCTCTGCCCGCACTCTATAGTTATGCATAGGCCACATTGCGTATACGCAAACACAAAAACCACCAGCGAATGAAGCGCCAACGGCAGTTGCAGTTCGAACGTCACGTAATAACAATCATGTCCTAAAGGCAGCACTCGAAAACTGACATTATGAAGCTTAGCCCGGTCTATATAGTGTTGATCGGTTGGATACATTTGATCGCGGGTCAGGCCTCGCCGCTGATCGATTCCGTGTGCCAGGCGGTGCAGCTTCAGCGGCTCGAGTGTCAAGTGCATCGCGTAGAGACCGCCGACGGTTATCGATTGAGTGTGCATCGCATTCCGGCACCACGCCATCCTCGGTGTGCTACTCTCCAGCTGCGCCCCTTCCTGCTGATGCACGGCCTCCTGGGCTCCGCCGGGGACTTTGTTACGGGGGGACGGGGTAGGTCCTTGGCTCTGGAGCTGCACGCCCGCTGCTTCGATGTCTGGATGGGCAATGCCAGGGGCACCACTTACTCCCGTGGGCATCGCAGCCTCGCGACAAGTGACGCCCGCTTCTGGCAGTTCAGCTGGCACGAGATTGGCATCTACGACCTGCCCGCCACCGTGGACTACGTGCTGGCGCGGACGGGCCACAGGCAGTTGCACTACGTCGGCCACTCGCAGGGGACCACGGTGCTGCTGGTGCTGCTGTCACAGAGGCCGGAGTACAATGCGCGATTCGCCAATGCGGCGCTAATGGCGCCGGTGGCCTTCCTCAAGCACCTGAGCAGTCCGCCACTGCGGTTGCTGGCCAGCGACAGCTCCGGAGTCACAGTGCGTATACTTGATGGGATTGGGATAGAGATGGCAAGTGATGAACCAGTGATAAGCTCGCTGCACTGAGACAACTGCTCATTAAAAGCAATTGGACACTTGATAGTATAGCACACTTCGGGACACCGAACTATATATACAAATTTACTCAACATACCTATATGTACGGTATATTTTAAAACTAAACTATCTTGCAAAATATTTGTATTTATTTGTCAATATTTCTTATGGGAAAAAAATCAAATATCAAATATCTGTAACTCCCTAACCTGTTGCATAATCAACATAACTGGTGACATCGGCCAAAGTTCTAGGCACCGAAAACAGCTTTTTCAGTTGGAGGTCTAATAAAAACCGAAGCGATGCCTGCCAATAAAAAACATAATGGTGTGTAGAAAGAAGAAAACATTTTAAATATTGCCGATATTCTTACCAGTGGGTGAAGGCTGCCGGGATTTCTCGGGAAATAGAGCTTCAATCTTCTCTTCAATCCAGTCAGCATATCTAGTGACATCTGTATAGATCCCCAGTCCTCCGCATGATCTTAAACCATAGCTCACCATTCCCAACTGCGTCAGACGCCGAATGCCATTATAAATAACTTCTTTGACCAGAGGGCCGCCAGAATCGCCATTACAAGTGTCTGTGTTTGAGGACCCAGCACAGATCTGATTTGAAGTTAGTGGCGTAAAAACGATATTGTTGCACCTACTGCGATCGTAGTGATCGAGTGTGATTCTCTGAAGAATTTCACTAATCTTGGCTGTCCTTGTTTTTCCCCAGCCATAGGCATCGAATTTGTTAGCAGTTTTCACTTCCCTCTTTGCCGTGAGACTTAAATCAATGCAGATTGGATAGATTTGCTCTGCGGAGAGGAAAACAGAACAAAAATGCATCAAGGGCGGTTAACCAGTTAACACTTACCAGTAAACACAATATCGAGTGGCAGTTGAAGCAGACCAATATCATGCTGGAGAGTTTCCTGAGAGTATTCCCTGTGAATCACCGCACTGCTGATACTGTACTCCACGAGAGGAAGCGATAGGTTATAAGCTCCCAATCTCACGAATCTGTGCAAAAAATTATAATACTACTGTTATTTTTGTGACTAAACCTAAAAACTTCAAAATTTCGTTCGTTAATGGAATTCATTCATTCACAATCCAAGTATTGATTGTGCTCATCAGAACAGCATCCATATCGGAGCATTGATAAGATTTGTCTTAAATATTTTGCTAAATACGGAACGAGGTGAATGTGCTGAGGGTTTTGAAAAACGCCACGTGGATACAACAGCTTTTCTCAAGAAAAAAATTGGCAAGTGAAATTGATTTTTTGGGGCCGCTAGTTATTTAATATAATTATGAATATCTCGAAAGCGTGCTTTAGGTTTGCTTACAATCTGTCTTGATCTTTTATGCAATGAGCGGCGGTCAACACAAAACCTGAAAAAAAAATAAAACCCATTAATTTGTAACTAATTTCTGTTTACACATATGTATGTATACTTACGTTTGTGAATCACTGTGCCGCCACATAGAAATTGTACTTCATTTCGTATGCCTGCCATCCAAGCAGCAGCCTCCGGTTCAGCGTTCTCGACATTCGTAATTCTCAAATTTGCTGCATTTCCGCATCGGTCGTCCAATAGCCGGGCAGAGCTGCATTGAATCAAGAACCCGAAGAGCAAACTCGGCCATAATAACGTCAGCATCTTTCTGCCAGCTGGAAGAAACTTAATTACAGAGTGCGATGAGACTAACGAGAAGTGTACAAAAGCCGCTTATCAGTCTTTTAAAAAAGTCATTTATGATTTCATTGAAAATCGGGGTGTCTAACCTTTAACTGCGTAGAACAGATAATGTTGTCACCAAATTTTGGCGCTATGGCAAGCTATGGCAAAATGATACTATTAGAAACGGACTTCTATAAAAACTTTGATTCCTACCCTCAAGCTTTAACAATATCTCTGAAATAACTTCATTTTACACATTTTTGTAGAACAGATCATAATTTAAAAAGAAGTCTCCCGATATGTGGGCTTCAGTAACTATTCATTGGATAAAGTGAGTACGATTTTTTAAACGCCAATGTACGGCCTCCTTGGCTCCGCTGGAAACTTTGTTACGGGTGATGCTGCTATCACAGAGGCCGAAGTACAATGCGAGATATATTTGTATAATTTAAAAACTAAACTAATTTGCGTTTTTTTTATTTATTCTTAAATAGTTCTAATGGGAACAATGTCATTTAGTCGTTGGTAACCCCCTAACTTTTCGCATAATCCAGTCAACATAACTTGTGACATCGGTATACGCTCCGATTCCATCGCATGATCTTGAGCCACTGCTCATGATCCCAAACTGCGTTTGACGTTGAAGTCCATTTACAGTGACCTCTTTTGCCAGTGGTCCGCCACCATCGCCATTACAGATGCCTCCTACTGAAGCTCCAGCGCAGATCTGAGTTGAAAGAAGTTGAAAGGGTGAAATTTTGTTGCACTCACTGCGATCGTGACGATCGAGGGTGACTTTTTGAAGGACGTTGCTTAGATGGCTTTCATTTTTTATTCCCCATCCATAGGCATCGAATGTGTAAGCACTATCGACTTTGCTCTTAACTTCCGGATTCAGAATAATGCAGATCGGATAGACATGCCCTGGGGACAAGAAAACATAGTAAACACCATTAAAAGTAAAAAAAAAACTCAATAAAACTTACAACTAAACTGAATATTGCGTGAAAGTTGCAGGAGACCAATCATGTATGTTTTTTATAAAGTCGAACTCATTGTGAATAATCATCTTTCTGACACTATACACCAATGTTGGACGCCGTTTGTCGTATGCTCCCAACTTCACAATTCTGCAAGCAGTACGAATATATTATAAGTTCTATATTGAATCGAAAGCACTTTAAGATACCTACAGGTTTTCTTCTTGTCTGTCTTCTAAGCATTGAGCGGCGGTTAATACAAAGCCTGAGATAAAAATTCCAATCAATTTGATTACTAAATAAAGTATTTAAAAGTATCTCACGTCTGTGAATCACAGTGCCGCCACAAAGAAAAAAAGTTTCTCCATCATATATACCAGCCATCCAAGCAGCAGCCTCCGGCTCGGCATTCTCACCATTTGTAATTCTCGTACTCAGAGAAGTTCCGCATGGTTCGAATAACAATCGGGCTCGGCCAAAGTTCTCGGCACCAAAAAAAGCTGATTCGGGAGGAGCAGGAGGTCTAATGGAGTCCGTATTGATGATGGCTGTTGAAAAATCAGTAAATAGAGGCGTTGAACAATTGTAAACATTCCTACCAGTGGATGTGTATTCATCAATCGAATGTTCTCCGAATGATCCGAAAGCATCTGTTTCAGTTGGAGGTCTTATAAAGACGTGTTAGCCGATATCTACTAATTAAATACATAATGGTGTGTAGGATGGAGAAAACATTTCACATATTCTCGGCATTCTTACCAGTGGGTGAAGGCTGCCCAGAATACTCGGGAAAAAGAGCTTCAATCGTTTCCTCAATCCAGTCAGCATAGCTTGTGACATCCGTATAGATCCCCAGTCCTTCGCATGATCTTGAACCATAGCTTACAATTGCCAACTGCGTCAGATGACGAGTGCCATTATAATTAACTTTTCTGATCAGCGGACCGCCAGAATCGCCCCTACAGGTGTCACTGTTTACGGACCCAGCACAAATTTGATTTATAGTAAGTGGCGCATAAGCTTTCCTGTTGCATATTCCGCGACCGTAGTGCTGAAGTGTGACTCTCTGAAGAATTTCACTATAGCGGCCTGTCCGCGTTTTTCCCCAGCCGTAGGCATAAAATGTTCTAGCATTCTCCACTTCCCTCTTCGCCGTGGGATTTAAATCAATGCAGATTAGATAGATTTTCCCTGCGGAGAGGAAAACAAAACTAAGCTCCATCAGGGGCGATTAACCAGTTAGGACTTACCAGTAAACACAATATCGACAGGAAGTTGAAGCAGGCCAATATCATTTTGGCCCGTTAAGTCAGAGTATTCCTGGTGAATCACCGCACTGCTGATATTGTACTCTACGACAGGGCGCGATAAGTTATATGCTCCCAATTTCACAAATCTGTG
>JAEIIJ010009606.1:0-12482 GCA_018904815.1 Drosophila ogumai | reverse complement strand
TCCATAAATACAATAAAACATTTAAATATTTTTTTAATGACTCCTATTTTCCTTAATAGTACCTCCCTTATATTTTCCAATCAATATTATTAGCCAAAAGTTACTACCAATTTAATGGCCAATATTTTCGCACAATATGAATATCAGCATTAAAAACACCTCCCAACTTTTCCTTAGGCTTGCTTCCTTTTTCCTCCCCTTAAAAACCGCCCAAGAACATGAACATGAAAAGAAAAAACACTGAATCTGGGAGGGAGCCTAAATGTGGGTGGCAGTATTGAAGCCTTGATATCCTGCGCCTACGCAAGGGCAAGTGCAAGGACAACCATTCAGAGAGCATAAAATGGGCGGCGGGAGGAGGTGAACCATATGGCACTTCAATGCCAGGGCCATTGTCACGGCCATGGCCATGGGAAAACGCAAGAGAGAGAGAGAGAGAAAAAGCCGGCCGGCTTCGGCATTTTCCACTCTCTGCGGAAAAGCTCGCCGAATGTAGGGAGCCGATGCCTATGGCGCCTGCGTGGAATTTCCTGTAGGAGCCGACGACACGGGTTTAATGTCCTTTGCAGAGTGTAGAGACCGCTGCATATATTACAGCGAGGCTTCAAAGCTGCTGCTGATGCTGCTGGGAAAATTGAGAAAGTTTCGTGGAAATGACTCTGTGTGCGCCTCCGAAAATCCCCCGTGACTAATGTGGCGACTAATGGCGTGCCGCCTTGGGGGGCGTGCTGTCGTCCTTTCGGGCCTATCCTTGTCTATTTTTGAAATACTTGGCTTTTTATGGCATACTTTATGGCGTTGGAATTGCTGCGCTTAACGTCCCCGTAAAAATAAAGTTGAGAACGAGGCGGCGACGGCGGCAGGCGCCGCTGAATTCCCAATGAGTTTGATACTGGGTCTGACCCATGAATAACTCGCTTTGCGAGGGAGGAGCGTGGCGGCGGCGTCTAGGAATTTCAGAAATCTTTTGGCTTTCGGGAGAGAATGTGTTTCCAGAAAGATATTTTAATTGTGCGAAAAGAGTAACAAAATCAGGCTTTCGTAGGTATTTATAATTTTTGGTGAAATTCCCCTTTTTAATTAGCGTTTGCCATTTGGATTTTTGCTAATAAATTATATAATTTAATATATGCTTGAATTTATGACCATATTAAATATTGAATTTAAAGAAAGTTATAAATTTAAAGTTAATATATGGCTTCCTAATGGCCTCATGCATTAAACATTATTTCCATGCAAATTTAATACACTTTTAAGTGTTGGTTATTTTTGGTTAAATATGAGTATTAGCTAACTGAATTTGTGCATAATTAATAAATAATTAATATATAAAATAAAACTAGTTTAACAAATGTTATTGAAGATTATTTATTTGTTTTCTAGAATTTTTATAATTATTTAAAAGAGAAGAAATTATAAGTTTATATGTTTCTGGCTTAAGTTTTCCCAGGCATTATTAGAGCTTTTCTTATTGGTAATAATACAGTTATTTTCACTGCATATTATCATTTTCCTTTTAGCCTTTTCCCTACCATATGCTTGACAGAAAAAAAAATATACAAAAAAAAACTACACACGCGACAATCTTCCTTTCAGTTGGCTTGCTCTTTGTCTGCGCTTGTAATGATTAATGTCAAGTTTTTGTTCCTCTTGGCTGGTTGGCAATTTTCTGTTTTTGTATTTGAGTTTTCATTTTTCAATGTTTGCGTTTTATTTGCACTTCTTTCCCGCCCCTCACCAATCATCACTGTCTGCAGTTTAATTTCGCTTAATGAAAAATATTGCCAGTAAAAGAGTGAGTGACTCACATAGGAGGACACTCATTTAAGTGAAAAGAAAGTGAGAGTTTTATACATTTTTTTTATATTTTGATTGCGGGTGCAGATGGAGTACATATAATGCATATAAATATGTTATTCCCCCGAAAAGAAAATAAAAACCTTTGCGACAAGATTTTCGCCTGTGGTTTTTGCCTGCCGCTTACATTTGGCGATGATTAATGGTTCATGTTCATGTCTGACGGGGGGATTGCCATTGCGGTTTTTAAAAAACACTTTAGGAAAAAAAGCGTAGATGATTTTTCACACAAAAACAAAAAAATACAAGGAGAACAATGATATTCAACAGAGTTTTTCCCCTGTCCCATAACGAAATGCGGGAAATTAATGAGCGACTGGGAGCAGTTCACATTTCAGACTGAATCATTTATTTCGCGGCCACAAAAGTTATTAAAAAAGCATTGGACATGTGAAAAAAACGGTTTTCTTTATTTAATATTTAAATATTCCTTTTTTGGGGTGCTTATAATTATTTATTCTCATTTTTTGTAAGCGCGCGCGCGTTTAATGATTTTGTCAAACATTTTTGTCATTAATATAAATTGAGGTGAGGAGATTTTACGACTTTTTGATACAAAAATCAAAAGGGAGGAGAGGTCACTGCGGAAAAAAAAATGTAAATAAACGGAGAGGGGTAACTCTGGCTGGTAGAACAATTAATCATTCTTGGCCAGTGACCGACCGTGTCAAAGCCCGTGTTTGGACCTCTCTTCCTGGGCTCACTTTTATGCGATTTTAATGACTTTTTTTTTGCGCCCCTCATCTTTCCGCCTGTGGCACGGGTTTTCCACGAGTTTTCCGCCGCTGCTCTTCCACTTGAGCGACGTCTTCCACTTTGATGCATTTGCAGCTTGTGCCTCTCACCTGAAAGTGCATCCATCATGAATGACTGAATGAATGAATGGGGAATGAGCTGTGGAGATGCCATCTCTGCGAGGCTCATGAAGAGGGGAAAAGGTGTTGGACTGTGAACCTGAAGATTCATTCTGCTTTGGCTTTACTCTCTTTTTAACTATTTTTCTGGGAAAGTTTTGTATTATTTGGGGTGTTTTCGGAGGATTTTATGAAATGGAAATTAAGGGTATTTGGGATATATTTATAGGAATTTTTAAATTATTTATTTTAAAAATATAAAAATATATTTAATATATAAAATTCACATAAGAGTACCCACTCAATCGGTTATAATATAACCCCCTTTTCCTTATTATTGCTGTTCATCTTGCTGGTTAGCTGACTGCTCCTTTTGTGTTTGAATATTTCGCATTTGGTGTTGTGGTGTTTTTGGGTTTTTTGAGTATCCTGTTTGCCTTTGAGCTTTTATCCTGGCATCTGGCAAACAGTTCTCCTTCTGCTCCTTCCAATGCTTCACTTCAACTCGACAGTCACTTAAATTGCCATTTCAGCAGCTCATTTCTTTGGCTCCTGCTTTTCGTTTCGGGTTCGTTGTCTCTTCTCTGCTCAGTTCACACGTGCAAATCAACAGCTGAGAGCTCAGGTAGTTCAACTGCCATTCATCATACGCACTGTTGTCCCAGCCAAGAAGCATATACTATAAAAATGCTGCTTGTTTTTTTTTCGGGCCAGGGATTCCTATTGAAGACTTTGGCTGCCTTCAAAGATAACAGCACAAAAAAGAGAGGGAACAAGTTGAACAACAGCCTGGTACTTTAAGGGCACAAAAAAAAAAGGAAGGGAAATGGTTGGAGAAGAGAAGTCCAGGTCTGACCACATGCTGTTTTCCATGTTTTTCAGCCAGCCATACCTTTTAGTAGTTGTTATCTGCCACAATTTAGTGGCACTTCCTTGCAAAACCGTCGCCGGTCACAGAAGTTGTTACAAAAAGAAGGGCACTGGAAGAAATGAGAGTTTATTACTCTAGAAATACAGAAAACAGTATAGAAAATATAGAAAATGGGCAGGAATAACCTGAACACATTAAAAATATTAAAGAAAATATGAAAATAATTATAATTAAATAACTTAATACTTTTGAGGCTTCTTTATAATATTTTTAAACGTTTTTCCACCATTTAAAAATGGTTTTTAATTACGTTTTTAATTTCTAACCATTTTAAAAGTATTATGGTATTATATAATTTTTCTTACCGTGTACAACAACAACAATTCGCTCATCAAGAACAGGCAGCAGCTACAAGAACTGAGTTCATTGCTCGTTAAGTTATTGTCACCTTTATAGCTGCTCGACCCGACTCAAGTGTCTGGGCCATAGACTCGCCAAGTGCTTACCTCTTCCCCTACCTCTCTATATATTTTTGTTGTTAGTTTTGTGTGCATAAGAAATTTGTAAGTGCCACCACCCACACACAAAAAGTAGTCTGACCTTTCGCTGATAAAATGCTGCTGGAAAATTCGATTTTGAAGTTGAAGTTAAGTTCTTTGCACACTTCCGCTTGGGAAAGGATTCAGGAAAAATAGCATTTATGTGGCACCTGCTCCCTCTCAGTGCTCAGTTGAAGTTGAAGCTCCCCTACTAAGTACACCTAATCCCCAATGTAAACGAAACTAATTCGATTTGCTCAACTGCAGACCAACTTTTTGTTCCCCTAATTACATTCTGTTTACTTTGCCAATTAAATCGAGAGATTTCACCAGTGGCCAAGCCACATGTGCCTGGCGTTTTGTTAATAAAATAAAAATGATGATAAAATAATGGAAAAAATAATATAGTGAATAAAAGGAGTGATTTTATTTTAAGACAGTTTTTTTTATTTATCTTTTTTTATTTAATATGTCGTAGATTAACTTGCAAATCAATTTCAATTTCGTTTCTAGGAGAGATTGAGGAATGGGGGAATGTGTCGTTGACACACGCAAAGCGGTGGTTCCCCTTACCAATTTATTTTCCGTCTACTGGCTTTTTAGTTCCCTCGGCACGTAGCAGCAGCGACTCCACTTGACTTGGCCGTGGAATAGTTCAATAATAAATGCGCTGCGCTCCTCTGTCAAGGATTATTGTTTCAAGCACTGCTTTTTCCAGAGAGAGTGCGAGCACAATATATAAATTGCACCTGTGCCTGACGTGCGTTTTTCTTCCCCCTACCTTGGCTTTACCTTTTTCTTAACCATTTCCAGAATTAATTAAAGCTCTTCAGTTTGCTTTAAGCTCGCGGAAATGACGGGGCAAAAGTGGAGAGAACATTCTTCTTAGTAGGGGGGTATCGGTGCGGGTTTTCCGACTTCCTTTGGCGTGTTTCCGATTGCTTGTTAGACACACTCCACAGTGTGCCAGACATGCATTTTTCTACTTAGTTTAGCTGCTCCGCCCCTCCATGCGCCTCTTACACTGCAAAGAAAGTTTAAATAAAATGTTTAAAAATATTTCACCAAAATGTGGACAAAAAATATTATGAAAAGAAGGGTAACCAACTCAGAAATCAAGTAAATAAAATTTAAAGGCTATAAATATAGTTTATTATATTTTTAAAAATATATTTTAATATTTTAAATATATTTTTCATTTATTCTATCAATCTATAAAAAATCATTACATACTTTTAGACACTTGAAAAATAAAATTTAAAAACTATCTTTTTTTTAAGTAATAAATTACCTATTTTTTTAGTGAACTCTTTTTTAGTGGCTTTTCTGACTTGCCCATTATTTTCTCTGTGTACCCTAAGCTTTTTCCCTGAGTTGTGTTCACATGTCTATGGCAATTTTTATGGCAAACTTTTTATTTGCACCTCATAAAATGCGGCAAATGCGCCTTGCTGTATGCAGCACAATGCGAACGAAAGTTTGCAGTCGTATACCGGCGTCTATATATGGGTTTTAATGCACATATGTGTGTGTTTGTGTGTGTGTCTGCCACAAATGTGATATTTATGACGCTCGCCCAGACAAAGAATCCTGGGCTCAAGCTGCAGGTGCTCCTGCCGCTGCTCCTCCTTCTCCGTCGGGACAAAATGGGCACTGAACAGACCAGAGAATGGATGATGGTCGTCGTCGTCGTGGCAAAAACATTTATAGCAAAAAAAAAAAAAGAGTTTATGTTAGTTACGAGCTCATGTGCCGCCGGGGGTGGTGCCTGTTGTCTGTTGGGGAAAGTCCTTTTTGCGAGCAAAACTTTCACTGAGCTTCGTTTGGGTTCGTTCTTATTCATTATTTTGGTTTTTATTCCCGCTCGTTTGTTCGCCTGACCTTTTGTGGGCTGTGTGTCCGTCTGGACGCAAGTGTAATTAAATTTTAATTTTCCTTCCACACAAAACAAGCAAATCCTCTTTAATTGATATTAATTTCATATGTTTTCTTTCTCTTTGCAGGTGAGTTAACGCGTTTTGTTTGTAATGGAGATGATTCTCGGGTGAGTGGCGTTGGTCTGCAATAGTTTTGAGTCAAAACAAAATGAATATATATCTTGAGAGGATAAGGAATAGTAAAAATATTTCCTGTAATAATAAAAGATAAATTTTATCATCCTCAGTTTGAGATTTTGAAATTTTATGACTGAATTTAAAACCAGATTTAACTCTTAGATAACCAATTTATTACAAATAACCATAACTAAGTGTATTAAAACTAGTTTCCCTCTAATTTACACCTATTTTGCACTCAGCATTCCCTAATTTTATGGCCTGCAACAGAAAGATTAATCACTATCTAGATCAGATAGGCTTTATGATTTTTTTGACCACAATTCATTGCCTGCAAATTACTTGACTCAAAGCTGAAGCATATACATATTTCTTCTCTTTTTTTTTTATGGATACGTTGTAAAATTAGCCATAGTTCCCAGGGGGTTAAGTACACAACATACACACACCTTTGGTGTAGTCTGCTCACGTTGCGGCCATTCAAAACTTTTATAGACCAAATTGTGTCACTATTCACAGCGCTCTCTCTTCTCGGTGCGAAATGCAATTTCCTGAGCGCGTAATTTTTTGGCTTTTTATTTACAACGCATAAATGCGCTTAATAAACACGCTTCTGCTGCAGCAGCAGCAGCAACAGCACATGGCAAATGTGCATTTGCACTGAAAGAGTTGTAAAACACGGCGAAATGGCCGAAACGAAGTTCCGCTGCATTAACTTGGCCAACTCGCCCCGAGGGAGGAGGCGAAAAACTTTATTAGTTGCCCAGCCAGCAGTTTCTTCTATTCGTTACCAGAGGAGTACCTTAAGCCATCGCTCATACGACGTGTTGTCTATTTTTATACACTTTTTGAAGGGTATTTGGGTTTTGTGAAGCTAAACAGAAATATTAGGAAGTTGGTTTCAATTATTGTTTTTAGATATAAGATTATCTGAGGTTGGTAAATGAAAATATATGTTTTAATCTTTCTAGAAACAAAATTCTCAGTAGTAAATGGGTCCTTCGAGCCTGATCGACACTTGTATTGATTTAGATGGGGAAGATATATACTCTCCTTAACTTCATCTCGCTTTCTTGGTTAGAGTATTCCCATCATAGGAACTCA
Source organism: Drosophila ogumai (assembly GCA_018904815.1). Lineage (NCBI taxonomy): Eukaryota > Metazoa > Arthropoda > Insecta > Diptera > Drosophilidae > Drosophila > Drosophila ogumai. Next base: position 5,203 of record JAEIIJ010009606.1, on the reverse strand, counting down.
CCTTGCACTTTCCTATTGAAGTTTTTTACATGCAGCTTCTGTTTTTGCTGCTGCTGGCTTTATGCTTTTTTTGGCGGAGCAAATTTTATTAGCTGCGATGGCCAACAATGACTGAATTTGTATGCTTTTATTGCCTTTGCCGCCAGGGCTGTTGCTGTTGCTATTTGTTTGCTCAGCTCACTGAAGCTGAAAAGGTGAACAAACCACGTCGTTTGACTCCCCTTTTCTTTTGCCATTTAGGACTTACCCCTTGCCTTTCTTCTTCCCATTCCCAAAAAGATATCCTGGTGCTTAGTGTCGGTCTCTATTTGCGTCTCAATTCGATTGTTTTCGTCCTGTTGGCTTATCTGCGGTGTCGAGTCCTTTATGGAGCTGTCACTCAGAGGCCTGCGGCAAAACTACGCACTTTTCGACAAGCTTGTGTCAATCTTAATTCCAGTAAACTGCGCATTTAACAAGGATTCCGTTTTTATATCCTCTTACTCTTTTTGATCCGAAGACGCAATTTCCAACTGCGCAGGTTTGGCCTGCTTAAAGGATGCCGCCCATTGCCCATTGTTTCCAACCTTACCTATCATTCAAGAAGTCAGGATCTGGTTGGAAATAAAAAAAGGACTAGGCAAACAATGGAAGATCATCAAATCGAGTTGAACAACAAACCGAAAACAAAGCAAAATCAAGTTAAAGTCTTTTTCCAGCTGCCTGAATCTTTTGTGTTTAAATTTTGGCAGCAAAAAATTATAACCTGAATCGAAAATATTTTGTAGATCTATAAAAAATATAAATTTTAGAGCTTTTGAGCTCTCAATTAAATATTTAAAAAATTTCCTACCTTAAAAAAGCCCAGTTAACTATTTTTGCTGTACTTCCCCTCACTGTACTTCAAAGAAACATACATATATATTGTATATATTTTTTAAAAAACAACCAGGGGTTGCAACCCCTTTTGTCGGGATGCACATGCAGTTGCAGTTGATCCTGTCTGCGTCTGCTTTAATTTGTTACGTCTGAATTGCTGGCAACTCGTTTTTAATTGCCGCACGAGTTGGCACTGTGCAAAAGTGTTGCAAGTAGTTTGCCTAATTGCTGTTGCACATTGCCAGGAAACCGGGGGACAGGAACACACTTTCCTCCCTTTTTCCCCAGATATGGAAATTGCAAATCGATGTCACACACACACACACAGCTTGTGCAGTTTTTGCCAATTATGAGACTAAGCTGCAGTTTGCAGACCCAGACAGACGTCGTTCCGGGATTAGCCTGTCTATATATACACAACAAGCGGTTTCCTTTAATATTTTCCATTTTATTCTTTATATTTTATTTTATTTTCTTCCTTGAGTGTTATTACGCCTTCCTGCAGCACGAAAGTTCTCTGGAATTATGAATTTAAATTGCGGCTAATAAATCGCCGCAAATAATCATATTTTTGGCCATTTTTCTTTTACTGCTGCAGAAAGAGAAGGAAAAAGGCAAACTGAAAGCCAGCCAGGACATCCTTCTGCAAGATTGCAAGTAGTTGATAAAGTGCATTTTGTGCTGTGCTGAAGCTCCGATGCAAATGACACAAACGACAACATTTCCTTGGAGACTTCCTCAGACCTCCAGACCTCCGACTTTCTTCTCTTTTTATATATATATATATAATGTATATGTATACTTTATTCCAGTCAGAAATCGTTGCAGTTGAAATAAGTAAAAATGGCCAACCGCTTTTTTGGGACCTTTCCCTTTCCCTCTGCTGGCTTTATGCAAATGCAAAATGGATTTAAATTGGCCAGACAAAGTCTGCAGTGCATGAAAGCCAAACAAAAGCAACTACAACGGTAGCAGCGCAGACTTGGCTTTAACAGTTTTGGGCCATTGAAATTGTAGTTTCCAGCTGAGAAGCGCTAAAAATGCAATTAAAAGCGTATTATTTCGCCCATGAAGGGGGGAGTTGCCATAAACTCACAGCTTAAATGTTGCACAAATTACGCTCCACGTTGGCTTAAAGCGAAATTTCGCCCAATTATGCAATTTTACTTTTATGTCCAAAGAAAAGGATACATTTTCAATTAATTTTAAGCTCTTTTCGCATTCTGTTAACCTTTTTTTTTTTCTTTGGAGGATATGGAAATTTGATTTATCAATGGCTTAATGGTAAAAGTGAAAGGGTTTTCTACTCTCCGGGAAACGGACTCATAATTTGGGCTTAGAGAACATTAGAGGGGGGATTAAACGCAGGAGAGCGTGAGTTATTTCCACTAGATTTTCCAACCAACCGAAGTGGAGAGACAAAGATACTCTGGAAAATCATTTGATTTACCCCACTTTTCCGGCTTTTGTATTATTAAGGGGAAGTTATTACTACATCATTGCTGTCCATAAATTCGAATTATATTTTTTTAATGTCCTTAACGATGCCTAATCCTTTTGAATGGGTTTTTATGGGAGAAGGGGTTGAATTATTTTCTCTCATTTTCATTTTTCTTAAGCAGAGTTTTTTTTTCTTTTGCAACTCAAATTTCAGCAATAAACTTTTTTTTTCGAACGGAAGGCATATTTATGATATTACCTTTAATTATCCCCCTTTTGTGGATTTCTCCACCTCATTGACAATGCACGCCTACCAAAAAAAATCCGATCTTTGCAGAAATCTCATTGCATTGATAACCGCAAAAAGTCTGCCGGGGGGATCGTAATTCAGCCTTTAATTATATAGCCCAGGACTGCTGCTGGTGGCGTTGGCTGCCTACCGTCGTTACCTGCTCTGAATCCGCTGGTTGGTTCGGGTTTTCGTCTTAAATTTCCAGTATAATTCGGAAGGCTTCTTCTTCGCTCACTCAATGAAAAGAGCAAAGACAAAAGCCAAATCCTGAAGCTGTAGCGGAATCCGAATCTGAATCCATGTGACAGGCAAAGGCAGGAACACTGCTAAAAATGTTCCGGAAAAAATTACAATTTTTTAAATAAATTATATATTAAATGAGTAGTGGTAAAATAATTTAAATTATCTTATTTACTATTGGGATTAATAGTAAAAAAAAAAGTAATAGTAATAATAAATAAATTTAATTAAATAATAAAAATTTCCCTAGCGCTAAAATTCCCAACTAGTTCTAGCTATAAAATGTATAAAGCAGCTGCAAGGAACTAACTTTGTTTTCTCTCTTTTAAAATCGTGTATAATTCTTGAAAATCCCTATCACTTTCCCAGTGCACAGCTCCTTACCTCCAAAAACACACAAATATCTGATCGCAACCGCCTCTTGGGATTATTTCCTACCTGAGGAACTGGAATTCGTGAGGTAGTTGTTTTTCTTATATTTTTTTTTCTCTTCTGGCTCGGATCCCAGTTCGCATTTCCCATTGTTCATTGATCTGTCTGCCACCCCTTCCCCGATTTTATTCTGAAAAGGGTCGAAAATTTTTTTTTTGGAAATGCGTTGACAACAGGCAGCAACGGCGGCGGCAACCGCAACGAAGCTGATCAGATTACATAATGTGACATAATTAATTTCGAAATTTATCAGAAAATGCCTCCCCAGTTGGGAACTTTTGGCCTTAGAATCAAGATAGATGCCTTTTTCTGGCAATTAGTTTAGTTTAGCTTAGTTTGTTGACTAGATTTTTTACAGGGCCCTTTTAATCGGATTTGGGTCATCGAACATACGTGTCGTCTTCGTTGGGGGCTCTATTTCCAGCTAATTTTCTGCTATCTTCAGCGAGAAGATCGCTGCCGTATTTTACATGGACTGTAACTCATTTCTTCTTAAGTATTTATTCTTATTCTATTTTTCGTCGTGTTCTATCTGCCTGAAAATAAATCAAACAATTGCCCCGGCCACCAGAGACACCACACATATGTATGTCTTGTTAAGGCACCTTAAGGTCCAAGGAACCTTGTCTGGCATCTGTTATAATTTCATTTTATTTATCGCTGAAATTGAATCGTCTGCAGCGACTGGAGACAATGAGACATTAACCCAATAAAGATTGCCTGCAGATGGAAAGGCGAATTTCTTAATAAATAAATTGGTATTCAAGTTAATATGTAAACTTAAAGTATGATTACAAATAAAAATTGGTTCTGTAATGGCATAAAACATGATTTATTTTTAACTAGGCTACTTATAAATAAATGAAACCGATGGAAAACGTGAAAGCTTGATTTGTTATCAAATTGGTTAACATTTATTGCAACCAAAAACGTGTTTGGCATTAAATAATTTATAACAGCTTGGCTGTAATTTTCTTTTATACTTTCTGTTAGGAAATCCACTGCTTGACTGTTTTTTTAAATATATATATATTTTTTTTTTGCCAGTTTGCATGTCAAATTCGCATTAGGGAAGTGCATTGAATCCAGTCCAATTCTAGCTGAAAATTTTCAATTGAGATGCAAATGATCAAAGACAGAGCGAGTGCCATGTTATTTGCAGTTGTTGTTGTTGTGTTTATTGTTTTAACAATTCAATTTGCATAAAAATTCAGACAATAATGGAGGGGGATTGAGCCAAATTGCGTCATGGCATTGTTTATTTTTATTATATACATAAAAAATGTATAATACATACGCCGTGGAAATCACTCTCCCTCTCGATACCTGCTTCCTTGCTCCTCTTTTTCCCCTACGCGACCCAATTTGCAGAAAAACTGCAAATTCCTTGAAGGGGATTTGGTTGCTATTTCTACTTGTTGATGGTGGGACCTCCCCCTCTGATATTGTGGCTCGAGCCGATAAGGTTCAATCAGCAACAACTCGTCGTGCTGCTCAAGGATGCGAGTGCCATAAAATCCCCAACAATATTTACCATAAGTAATAAAAATGCGAGTAAATTGCTTTTTTAAGCTCAAGTAAATCAGAGACTGTGGCCGGACTCGAGTCTGGACGGTGGTCTGTCTGGAGGAAAGTGTGGGGACTTTTAAGATACCCTATATAATTTTTAATTTATATATAATGATTGATTGATAGTTACTATACCTTTGCAAGGCTTACAACTTCCTTTTCTGATCTTGACTTTAAGATTTTATATATTGATCTACAATTTTCTTAGCCATTGGAGAAGGGATTAAATAATGCTCATTCTAGAATTTGAAGGGAATTCTGTAACCTAATTTTTGATAATACAGTCTTATAAAGATACTTCAGATTTTAGAGATTCCAACAAAATTCTTTAAAATATCCAATAACAATTTTAAGAAAACATTCTTTTATTTG
>JAEIIJ010009601.1:0-15181 GCA_018904815.1 Drosophila ogumai | reverse complement strand
AAAAAAAAAAAAAAAGCGCGCAGGCCACATACGGGCACGCACCGCACATGGAATGGCACCGACGAATGGCATGCAAATCCGGGCCAAGAGGCTCCTCCTCCGGTCTCTGGTCTCTGGACTCCCAGTGTGCGTGTTGCCTTCGCGCTGCTGGGTTTATTGACTCTCCGTGTACGGACGTGTAATTGATTGCGGGCCCGTTGTGTGTGTGTGTGTGTGCGGGCTGTGTATGTTTTATTTTTTGCTTAAATGCCCTTGCGGGTTCCTTAACATCATAATTAAATTACAAATTCGTTTAGTGCTCTATCAACATTCGCCTGTGTTGTTCACCGAATAAGCAAATCAATGGGGGAGCCCTCCCCCCCGCAGCCGCACACTAGCACTTCAACTTTTGTTTCGATCTCCGGCAGGACATCTACTCAGGACGGGTCTTATCCTGCCACTCGCGTTAAGCGAGCTCCCAAATTGATGGTTAGGTTACGGGGTTTATTGTTACACAAAATCTGTTTGTTTCACGCAAAAAAAAAAAAAAAACAATGGGGGGAAAGGCAGTCAGCCAGTCAGTCAGTCACTTCAGTTAAATGTCCAATGTACAAAAGCCAGCCGCCTCTGCATGACGAAATCAATTGCGAGGAGAGAGCCTTAACATCGTGACTTACATCTCTGTCAGGGGATAAGCAGTGAATTTGTTATTGAAGGCGGCATTTCATTCCAAAAGCCTCGAGTTTGGGACTTTCATAAAAACGAAATTATACACTGGACACATGTGGTATTTAGGGGAACGTCTGAATTTGTGGCAGGAAGACGAATCATAAACTCTGTCAGGTGATTAGCAATGATAAATTCATTGTTATCATATAACTTGGAGGTAATTTATAAAGGATTCAGATAATTATAATCATATAACTTTGCCTCAACGTATAAAAAGAGTAAAGAAGAAAATATTTGGAAATTATTATTTTTATTTGTTTGATTTTAAATCGATAAATATCGATTTTTTAGGCAAAACTATGCCTTTCGACTTTAAATCGATAAACATCGATATTTTTAAGCAAATTTTTGCCTTTCGGCGTTAAATCGATAAATATCGATGATTTTTAAGCAAAACTTTGCCTTTCGACGTTAAATCGATAAATATCGATGCTTTTTAAGCAAAACTATGCCTAATCAAAGGAATATATATATCAGAGCAAACAATTATTAAAAAACTTTTAGTATAGAGAGCTAAAAATAATAAAAAAAATTTCTCTACTTTTTAGTTTCAACAAAGTTTCCAAAAATTTTGGTCACCAATTAACCGATTTTAAATCGATTAATATCGATGTTCTTAGAAAACAATTGACCCCAAAGTCACTATTGTTGTGTGCAATGATTAAACGGCTTAATCTTGTTGAGTCAAACTTAAGGACCGGTTCAAATACAATGGCCCAGAACTGGCAATTAAGTTAATTTATACAAACAAAGGGGATTCGGTTAACAGGAGCTTGGGCGGCTAATTGCAGAATCCTTTAATACAACTCAAAGTTAAAACAACTTTGAGTGTAAAATTAGTAGCTTTGCTTATTTAATTAACAGAAAAGTTTGTTTTAAAGGTTTTTGATTTGATTTAGTAAGGACATTGCTATATCCTAACAAACCTTTTTTGTTTTTTTTTTTTAATCTTGGGATACGCATTTACAAAGAGGAAAATTATAAAGCCAGGGGCCCCAACAACGCGAAGCCACAATTTAGCATAATTTACAATTTTATTCCGGCTTCCCCAGTTCCACACAAAGAGTCAGGCAGAGGGCATCGGGAAGTGAGAGCGCAGCGCTTTTCGTTTGGATTTTCTTTTACTTTCCATTTAAATTGAATATCTCCTTAACTCGAATGTATATATATTCGAGAGGCATTCACACACGGATTTATTCTTGAGCTTTGGCACTGAATACAATATTCCTGTAGCCATGTACTATTTCAGCATGCGCGTTATATTTTTAGTTCGCATCGAGGAGACGGGCGGCATTTCGGTATTTCCGTATCTCCCCGCCAGTTACTTTGCGGTTTCAGCTGAATTTAATAAAAGTCAAAGAGCTTGTCGTCAGATTTGGTGGCCTGGTGGCAGAGAGATCGTCTCATTTGCATAGTTAAGCGAGAGCCCGAACGACTGGAGTCTGAAGTCTGGAGTGGCTAGAGTGTCTGGCATGTGGCCGCGATTTGAGTTTCGCGTTAATTCCCCACATCCTTGGCCCCGCTCGCTTCTGCTTCCTTGGTTTTCTGCGGCCGTGGGGGCTCCCTTGAGCCGTAATTTGAATTTCAAGTACAGAGCCAATGCCACGAGCGGCAGCTTACGGCTGCTGTGACTCCCTCCTGCAACTCCCTTTTAGTCAAAAGCTCTTTGTTTCTATCCTGCTGTTGGTCTTGTTGCGGGTTAGGCTGGTCCTTGTTTTAATTGTTTTTGTACATACAATACAAACCATTTTATAAGCATTATATTTTGTTTAAATAATATTATTAATAAAAAATTATAGAAATATTTTTTTTTTAAATAAGGGAATTGCTCAGAAAGTTCTTCATGAATTTTAAATAATTACTCATACGCCCTGTGTTATCTCACACATTTTTGTAAAAAGAACAATTTTTAATAGGTTACCAAATATCATTATTACTTTATAAAGTTTATAAATAATAAATAAATTATATGCTGAAAAATTGATCAAATTTGTCAAAAGTATTTGACGAATTATGTAGCTCATTACTCATACGCCCTGTTTTATCTGCCAAGCCATTTTATTCACAAATTTTGCGAAAGAGGGACTTTTTTGAAAACTCTTAACAGTGGTTATTGCTGGCCTTTTTTTCTTTCATTCTAAATTCAAATTTTATCTAGAAAAATAGATCACATTTTTATAAAATGCATTTTATTAATCATGCGCCGTGTTGTTTCTGGCTACCCAATTTATCTTATTATTATTATTATTATATTAATATTATATTATTTTGTGTAAGAAAAAGCTTTTTAGATAAGTATAAACAGTGTGAATTAAAATATCTCGCCAATTTAAATAATTTACCTATCATAAAAGTAAACCAATTAACCAACATAGCAGCCTCAAGTGGAGATAAACCCTATCCATCAACTAATTGACGCTGTTTTAAATATATACAACTGATATTTCGCATAAACCTCCGTTTTGGGTCCACCCTAACTTGCTGTGTGCGAGTGTGTTGGTGCTTACAATGTAGCGAGTGAGCGAACGGAAGTGTAAATTGCACACTTGAAACCTGCCAACCTTCACCTCTCCTTCGGCGCGCACTTCGCTCATGCTGTGCGTGTTGGTGCGGCGTTTTTTCCCCTTATTTTTTTTGTGTTTTTGTATTTTTAATGCGCCCAAGTCGCATTTACAGTCAGCTGGGATTGATTCGAGGCGAGCTGGGCAGCCCCACGCAGTATGCTACACGGAGCATATGTTGGGGCTTTGGACCGAAGAAGAGAGGGTAGAGGAAATTGGAAGGGGAAGTGGAAATGGAAATGCTTCCATTTCGGCATGGGCGTGTTTCACAAATCATGTAAATGGCTGCGCGCCCTTCGTTGTAAATGTGTGAGTGTGTGTGTGTTTTGTGGTGCGTCAATTGCAATAAATAAATGAAAGCCTCTCGGCGAGGGGCCATAAATATGGCATAAGGGGGGTCGTAAAAAATTGAGCGTTATTAAAATTTAATTAATCTGTCAGCATGCAACAATTATGATTACAGTTCGCACACACACACACGCACACAGACAGAGGCAGAGACAGCGGCGAGGCCGACACATGCACGTGCACACATGCGGCTTTTAGTGGATCTCCGCCGCCATCTCCCTCATCATCTTCTTCTACGGAATCCTTGACAGCTCATGGGCAGCTACATGTCTCTCCCCTCTCCCGCGCTCTCACTCTCTCTTTTTGTTGCTGTCTGCCGCTCTCCCGTCGCTGTGTGAGTGCGCACATGTATTTCATTTGATTAGGCTTTCGGCTAATCAGCCAACAACCACACACTCACTCTCACTCGCACCAAGTCAAAGTTAATTAAATTATGACTAAAGCTTTTGTCAAGCTGTCCCCGCTTGTTTTTGTTTTTGTCACTCGCACAGGGACACCGAAACAGACACAAAAAAAACAACAAAAATAAATAGCTGTTATCAGGCAGCAGTGTGGCTGTTGTTGTTGTTGTTGTTTTCGTTGCAGCTGCTCTGACGCACTCACACTCACACACACACTAGTAAGGATAAAGAAGAGAAAGAACCGCGGAGGAGCGAGAAAGGGAATGGTAGCCAATTGTTGCGTTTCAATGACATTGTTGTTTTTTCTTTTTCTGTTTTTGTTTTTGAAACAATTGCAACGGTACTCACTTGGCACGCAGGGCCAGCTGCCTATCGCTGGGACAGACAAACTTGTTGGCCGTGTTGTTACGATTCTGGAAGTCCATCTTGTCACATTATCGTTGATATTTGGCGGTCACCTGCACATTCATGGCCTGCTCCGGCTCCAATTTCCTCTACGACTTTGCTCGCTATTGCTATTTGTTGGTATTGCTCCCGTGTCAACTAACTGTTGTTTGCGGCGCGCAGTGCAACGCAACGCAACGGAACGGCACGAAACGAGACGAGACGGGATAAAACACGTCCGAGTGCGCACGCAGCTGGTGTGCGACTGGAGGCACAACTGCCGCACAACGTTGAAAAGGCAACGGGAAAAGCCACAGCGTTTACAGTTACCATTGCCGCCAGCCGCTAGGGATGGCAGTTTCCCCATTTGTATGATTATCGAATAAGGATGTGCTATGGAGAAGCCACCAATTAAGCTTTTCGTGTAGATCACTACCATTTTTTTGGAATGGTTATCAGAGCAGTTATTTTTGTTGCCTACTTTCCAGCACCTCTGGACTGCTGTCTATTTTTGTGGATTGTGTTGTGTAACTTACATTTGTGTGTATATTAAGAGTAAACAATTGTACACATAATTTAGTTTATAAATAAACAAATTTGTTCTATTGTGAAAAGTACTCTTCAAACGATATGCATTTTTTATTTTGAGTACTCTTTTTCTTAATATGTATACTCTTTTATTATTATTTTTGCTGTTATTTCCCCAAAATATTTTAAAAATATTATTAATAAATTATATTTGTATTGCTATGTATATTTCGGCTTTGTTTAGAACCTTTTAAGTGATATACTTTATCGATATGGTCTTAGTACTCACTAGTACTAGTCACTCTAGCAGCTAGCTTTAGTTGATCGATAAGCGGGTTCCATCCCTAGGAAGCATAGCCCCACCGCCTCCCTCCCTTGCCTGTTGCACAGTGGAGTCGGCCTAACGGCCATATGGCCACGCGCAGGAAGCTGCCAAAGTGGCGCGAGCGGAGCAAAGCGGCGGTATGTGTGCTGTGCTGGGCCGGAGCTTTGTCATACTTGCACGCGCGCAGGCCGAAAGCAAAGCTCGGGGCCCCACTGCCTGCCACTTGAGCACGGTCATCGCACGGGCAGTGCTGTCCCAATACCTGCCACGGCTAAGAAAAAATTCTATTAATTTCTTATATTTTCCTGTAATAAACTCTGTTTTTTATACGCAAGTCTATGAATATTTAATCCTGTTCTTTTTTATATATGTAGCAATTAAATTAGGGCGAGCTTTGTTAGGATTGTTAAGGACAATACCTAAAAACAAACAAAAACTGTGTGTAGCTTAAAGTCGCTACTTACAAATTTTATTTTAATTTTAAGAAATTATTCTAAGGAGACATGCATTTTATTTGTAGGGGTAAACCCTAGCCAGAATTGGCTTAAAAACGGCTAGACGAGCAGCACTCACCGAAGGCTCCTGCACGCGCTAGCTCTCTCGCTCTCTGCCTCCCATTGCCTTTGCCACTCTCCAAACTGTGTGCCTCACTTCCGCTCTCTCTCTGCCCCGCTCATCCAGATCGCACCCTCGCAGCATAATTGTATTGCATACTTTGGCGCGCCGACTTGCCGGCGAGAGAAGTGGGGGGGAGGGGGTGGCGTAAGTTTTATGGCTAAAACGGAGGCTTTGCTCTCACATCTGGTGAGGTGTATCAACTAATGTCAAAGGCGACAGGCGATTGCCTTGCCATGCACGTATCCTCTCCGTCTCTTCGTCCCTCTGTCTGTCTGTCTGTCTTACTGTCTCTATGTGAGTGTGTTTGTGTTTACGTGTCCGTCTGGCTGTGTGTGGCCACACCCCTACGCACCATTCGTGCAGCCAAGCGGAATTTATGCGCTCCGGCTGGCAGAACGAGCGTCCAGCTTAATCCAAGTTAGTGGATGGCCAGAGCATTACCCTTTTTCTCACTGTGTGTGTCCATTTTAAATAAATGCTGACAGCTAAATGAAAATATTTAACGTACGTGCGAAGTTCTCAGCTGGCTGTCAGTGTCGCTCAGTAACTGTATACGTGTGTGTGTGTGTGTGTTGTTTTCTGTTGACAATATTCGTTGATAGCCGCTGGCAGTTGTCATCGCTGTTTGCCTTCCTGCCAGTTGTTGTTATCCTTGTTGTTCTTAGCTGTAACTGTTGACAGGATTAGGCATTCAAAGCGCGTTCGCCAGCTCCTCCATGCCAGCGGCGACAATTGTCCTTCAAGTCCTGCCAGGACAACACTCGACGCTCGCGTAGCCGTTGCCGTAGCCAGGGGCCAGCCAGCTATTTGGCTTAATGAGTGCCAGCTTGATTTCGAGCCCCGTTGGCCAACTGTTGATAATGTGGGATTTTCGGCAAAATCCCTGCGAAATTGAGAACTCATCCCCGGGCAATCCAACGGATTTTGCCGTTTTACCAATTGCTCTCTCCGCTATTTCTAGCATTTAACTCGCATTATCCTTTTACTTTGTTGACCTTGGGATTTCTTCTCGGTTTCCTTTTGGTAGTTTCTCTGCCTTTTTTTTTTGTGGTTTAGTTTTATGGGATATCTGATATATACTTATTCAAACCAAGGACAAATTGTATATATGTACATATAGTCATTTTGATTTTCTTTTGGTCCCTATTTTGGTCTTTTCCCTATTTCAAGAGTCTCAAGCTCAACTGAAATAAATAAAAACTAGAAAAAAATCTATCCAATTTAACCAATCGCTTCTATGCCAGATTTTAATAAAATTATAAAAAATAATAATAAATTATTAGTTGTGCCAATTTATTCACTACTTTCTGATACATAGTGAAAAATGTTTTGATTTTATCAATATACTAAACTAAGGAATCAAGGAGCAATCTGTTCCCGCAGTTAGCTTTCTTTTATGTTCTAAGCTACGTTTTCTTAACCCGATTGCTGCTAAGGCAGCTTTATATTTGTATATTAGGATAATAGTTTGGCTTTGACTTACCCGCTGTCATTTCCTAGACCCGTTCGCTTCTACGGCTTAGCCGCAGTAAAGGACACTCTTGCTGCTTTTCATCTTCACACAGCCTTGGCTGAATGCATCAATGATTAATTCCATCGATTGCAGATATTTTTGGTGTTATTGCAGGATTATGATAAAAACTTGCACATTTCCAGCGACCACACTTTTTCAGGGGTCATTCCGATGGGTTGAGATGCACAGGAGAACGGGAGGGGAGGCGCGCACTGACTGAGGCTGAGGCGCCTTCCCTCGCCTTCACCTGTGCACCTGCGCATCTCAACCCATCTCTCTTCCGGAAGATCCCTGGAAAAGTGTCGCTGTGCTGGAAAAGTGCAAGTTCATATTTTATTTATGCAAAAACAACAAAAATTTCTCCAATCGAAGAAATTAATCATCGATGAATACCAGTCAAGTGTGCGGAGTAAAGATAAAGGGTAACAGAGTATCCTTTACTGCGGGCAAGCCGTAGAAGCGATCGGATCTTGAAAATTACTGCGGGTAAGTCAAAGCCAAATTTTATATTTCGCTGTTTCTTCTCAAATTTATTTTAATTTTTCCAAAAATTTTAAGGAAAACCATATCCTTATAAAAGCAAGAAAGGCCTCTTCAGCGAGCTGAAGTTCTGACTTCAATTATAATACCCTGCAAGGGTATAACAATTGGGATCTAGCTTTTTTTAAAGACTTTAGAATAAATTTTAAAAATGGTTTTTGATTACTTTTAAATTTCCTTTTTAATTTAATATCAATCTTGCCTATATTACATTTATCTTCAAATGATTGGGTTCTTAGCTTGCCTTAAAAGATTTAAGGAATAATTGGTAACTGTCTATTTTTAACATGAAATAAAAATCGAAAAAAAATAATAATAAATATAATTTAAAAGAATGAAAGGAGAATCTTAAATTTGTGTGTCCCACAGTGCGTATGATTTCAGTTCTTTACAAATATTACGCATACGCCCAGTGTGAGAGAAAAAGTACTTCAAGGAAATCTCTTCGATAAATTCAACAAACAAATAATATATGTATATTAATAACTAAATAATTAAACAATATTAATTTCATTTGAGGCCTCTTAAAAGTCGGCAAAGCCAAATGAAACAAGTAGAGAAGCTACAGTCGACTATGACCGACTGCGAGATACCCCTTATCCAAATCGGGGTACATTATTGAGGGTACATTAAGCTATCCTTCTACCCTATAAGCCCCTGGTATTAAAAGATAGCTTTTCCACATTTGCTTTTATTTACTTGATTGAGATTTATAATTTTTATATATTCTTTAATTTGTATATATTCATACTTCGTATATTTTTTAGTTGTATTCTTCTTTCCTCCGGCTCTACATTTAATTTTGGTTTTCTTATTTGCTTTGACTTTTTTGGTTTTACTTTTGCTCCTGGCACTTATTGTACAATTCGCTTTTTATCAGGAGCGTTGGTGACTTGCTGTCTCTTTCACTTTCGCGCATTCTTTACGTTACAAGGTAAATTTTTTGCCTTCTTCCGATCTTCTTTTCTCTCCGATCCGAGGATGTGTTAAGTCCGCTCCGTGATGTGGATCATAGCTCGAGAGTAGTGCTTCCATTGCAATAAAAGATGTGTCTGCGCCCAAAACGGTTCCTCTGGAGAGAAAACCAAAAGGTATTAAGTCATGCAAAGGCGCAACTCTAGCAATATAAACACCCACCTACTGGGCCACGAATGAGAGAACGTCCAGCCGGAGCCAGTAGACAAAGAACCCGGTGATCCTGCCCACGAATCTGTTGCAATTGGTTCCATTTCTACCAGATTTGCCGCCTTCTGGGCAGTGATGACAAAAGTGATGACAAAAAGTAGTATTAAAAAAAAAGGCTGCAACTACAACAAGAAACGATTAAGAAACGTAATGAATAACGACATATAAGGGAAACCACAATATAATAACTGAAAAAAATAATAAGAAAATAATAAATAATATAAAAATAATAATAAAAAAGTAAATCAGACATACTGAAGGTAAAAAAATCGGGGAAAAAATAATAAAAAACATTAAAAAATAAATTAAAAAAAAAAAACACCCTTGCTTCATTTTTTAAGAACATATTTTTATTATTTATACAAGCTAAGACATGAAAGGGGTCATTCCTAAGGCTAGGCAAGTGTTCTTCTATAACGTAAGTGTGTATCTAATCGTTTTTATAGAGAGAGGTTTATATGGCTACTGTTTTTGGGGCATATCTGTGTAAGAATGTATCCTTTATATTCAGATTTCCACTTAAATTCCAGAAAGAAAACAAAAATATACATTTTTATCGCATTTAAACTCATTTACATTCACTGAATGCGTAGAAAAGCGTTTAAAATTTCGGAAAGTGGCATGGAAATATGAGAGAATGATGAACTTTAGTTAGTTAAGTTGCTTCTTATTGGTACGATTAAATTATATTTATATATGTTTTATTATTAGGGCCTGATCTTAATATTATTTAGGTCTACAAGTTGTTTTTATACTGGCGCTGCTTTGCTTTGATAGTTAACCTCTTTCTCCCCAGTGGAGGGGTTCGTTCATAATCGATTCGTCATTCTTTCTGTTGTGCTAATAAATATGATGTAGTTGTAAATTTCTTAATGCTAGGCTGCAGCGTAGGCTGCTGCTGTGGTCCTAAACTTCTAAGAGTAGGAGACAATTGCTTAAGTCTTGGGGGCTGAGGCAGATATACTCTTTGACGTCTCGTCCTTAAATCATGATTAACTTTAAACACAGGCCGACAAAATTTTGAAAAAATCGCAGAACCAAGAACCGGAATATACATTTCCAAAGGTTTTTAAATACATTTTTTTAAAATAGCTATTGCATCTTGAAGTACTGTGCTTGTTCTTTAGTTCTTTTAAATTTGGAAAAAATCTTTAATAGTCTCAGAAATATTGTCTTTTGAATTAACATCGATAAGTTCCCATATTATGAAATTCGCCAATTCTAGAGACTATACTTCCGAGACCAATAATATTTTGTTTCAACTTTAAAAACAGATTTTAAAGAGCAAAAAAGTACTTTAAGATCGTTTTTGATGCGGTTCTTGGTTCTAAATAAAAGTTGTCGACCTGTGCCATATAAAATAACTACGACCTTAGTTAGTTGCTGCTGCTGCTGTAGGCGCTGTGGCTGCGAATGTTTGGCTAGTCGCCCGTCTTCAGCCGCTTCACGGGGCCGGGATCGCTGCCCTGCGAGTTGGAGTCCTCGGAGAAGGGCATGCTCGATACAAAATCGGCGCCCTGGCTGTCCGAGACAACGGAGAAGCCTGTCCAGATTAAAATACAAATAAGTGGCTGCAGGATTCATAATAATCCATATATTATATTCCTTACAGGTATTGGAGTCCTCGGCGGTGAGTCCCGCATAGCTGGGCGTAATCTGTGGCGGCGTGGGTGTGCCCTTTTGGGAGTTTTCCTTGTCGCTCAGCTTTCCGCCGCCACCGCCGACGCCTCCACCACCACCGACGCCGGCATTGCCGCCCACCGAACCAGCGGGCGGTGGCGCCACACCCCCGCCAGCACCGCCGGCAAGCTGCTGCAGCTTGGATTTCTTTTCGCTGGCCGATGAGATGGGCACCCATTTGTAGATCTTCATGGTGGTGTCGCTGATGGTAACCCACTTCTTCTCCCAGTGGCGCACCTTGTCCACCGCCTGCATCACCCGCTTGATGTCATCCTTGGCCCGGCTGCGCGTCTCCGCCCGCACGCTGCGTGACATCTTTTTTCACTTCGCCCTTCCTGCGAAAATTGCGGCGTCTTGCAAAAAGCCGCTAGCTGCCTTTGCCAATGTCTCTTTTCGCTCGATTTACGCTCCTTGGAGGCGCTATGAGTAATTGCACTTGTCGTTGCCTAATCGTATTCCGATTTCGCGTGTTAAGTTTCTTTATTTAAGCCTCTTATTTATTTAATTTTCTTTTTAATGCTTTTTTACTTTTTTGGGTTGCGGTGCGATAGTCGATAGACCTAGAACTGAATAAATACATTCGATTGACTTTGGCGCACGTGTATATCGATAGGTCCCGTTATAGTTCGCTAGCGAACAGCGAACATCACGACGATCTGGTACTTGAAGTCGCTCGGACCGAAAGGTCTGGCAACGCTGGTCGCTCGTACTCCAGCCAGCATTGCCAGACTTCTCGTGTACGAGCGACCAGCGTTGCCAGACTGTCAGTGAACGAGCGACCAGCGTTGCCAGACTTTATACCGAATAAAAATATCGCAACTTCGATATCATTTTCAGGAAAATTATCGGTATTTTGATGTATTCTCACATCCCTAAGTCACACGCGAGCGAGGAAAAACGGAAAATTATGCGTACGCTCTCGTTTTTTTTACATATTTTTTTTTTTCGTAATCTGCACTCCCCCGCCCAACGGCGGATTTCAAAATCACGCGAAACGCGAATAGTGCTAAGCAAATATTGTTGAGTGTACGGTGGTGTCTGTGTGTGTGGTTAAAATCGTTACTTATTCGCAAGGAGGCAAGAGGGAAATAGTATGAAATTGCAGGCGACGCCGCACAGAAAAGATACAAAAAACAAAAAGAAAAGTTGCAGCAACAACGTGCGAGTGCGTGTGTATTGGTGTTGTACGTAAAGCCGTTATAGGAGCGACTGAGAGAGGAACAATATAGAAGAAGAAGCGGACGAAGGAAGCCACGAAAAGAGAGGCCGCAAGGTGGGGAAAGCGAAAAACGAAAACCGCTGGAAAACGCACACGAAAACTTGTATGAAAAGTAGGGAAAGTCAACGGCGACGCCTCTGCCGCTGCGCCCTCACGCACACACAACTACATGCGTGCTCGAAAAACACGCGCTCGCGTGTGTGTGAAAATTAACTGCATTTGTTCCTTATATTAAAAACAACAAGACGAAACCGCACAAAACGGCGAAAAACTACAAACACAAAGTGAACGAAAAACCGGAGTCAATTTACTTTTTTTGTATCCGCTGATCTTTCTTATATTGGCTAACACACACGCTAGCCAACTCACACAGGCGCGTGCTAGAGGTGGACGTTCTTTTTTCTCTCCTTTGCTCTGTCTTCGATCTTCCGTGCGTGTATGTGTGTGTGTGTTGTGTATTCCAGCTTGATAAGAGCCTAACAACAACAATGGGCAAAAAAGGCAGACAAAGAGGACGAGCGAAAAGTGCAAACAAATTGGAATAAATTTAAGAAATTTTAAACAAAAGTAAACAAAAAACTTCTAATAGAAAAAAAAAAAACAACAAAGAATTGAACTATGTATGTGAAGACATGAATATAATTATATATTTTTTTTCGATGTTTTGTGAAATTCAAATCAAAAATTTAAAAATAAATAGGTGTGAATGTGAGCTTTTTTTTCAAGTGTGTGCTTTTGTTAAATACATTATTTTTCGTTTCTATCATAATACTAAACAAAATTCGAATTTCCACAGCAGCCGCTTCGAGTGCCAGAACTTTAAAAAGTCGCAGCTGAATTTTCCGCTGATTTTTCCCGTTTCCCGCGAAGCTGAAAGTCGCGCTGCCGGCGTCGCTGACGACGTCGACGTCGTCGATCCCATTTCACGCGTCGCCGCTTCGTCTCGCCGTCTCACTCACCCCTCCCCGAGTCCCGCTCACTTACGACTCGACGCCCCCATCTCCCTTTCACCCCCATCTCTCTCTCTGAAACCCCCAAGCGGCACCCTGTCTTGCAACCATTTTAACAACAACTAAAAAAAGTTCCAAAGAAATAGATAGAGAACGAGATAGAGAGAGAGAGAGAGAAAGAGACAGAGTCGCCAACTGTAACATCATCTAAAAAAAAACGAAAAAAAGCAACAAAATCGGAACGACTTAACAACATCATCATTCAACAATAATAACAACAACAACCGAACGCATTTCATTTTCAACAACAACACGAAAACCGAAGAAAAACGGTCAACGACATTACAACAACCACAACAACAACAACGTTAGCATTGCAACATTAGCGAAGAGCAAAAAACAACAAAGTAGCAATAACGAAAGACTGCAACAACAAAATAGCGAGAGAAACCCAACAACAAAACAGCAAATAGGAAAATGCCCAAATGCGATGTGAAAACGCGCTACATTCCTGCGACTTTCGCCTGGATTGTGCTGCTATTGACCACATTTCTCTTCTTTTTCTATCCGTAAGTAGATTTTTTATTACAATTTCACCAATAGTCCTTATTTTGTAGATCTTTAAGGTGAATATATTCAAGAATCCTTATAAAACAGATTTAATATTATCATATATAATTATTATCATATATTAGTGGTAAATCTGTATAATTACATAGATAGAATTATATTATGGTTCAAGCTCGGAGCCTTGAGTTCAGGCTATAATATAAAAACTAAAAGAGCTACGGACCGGCGTGTTTGTTTTGTTCTTCTAATTATTAATAGAAATATATATTCAAAGAAAATTCATATTAATTAAAGATATAAATAACGCGAGAGTTGGGGACACAAATTTGTCAAATGTCTTTCCATTAGTCGAAATCTCGAAAATGTCCCATTCAATAAATAAAAGTTGCTCTATTGTTACAAAACTAGACCAATCTGTGAGTACAGCTTGTAGTAGTTGGCTGAGTTTGCCGAAAGTTCATGAATATTGGATGTGCCTAAGGCAATATTTACTGTACCCATACACACGCTCACTTTCTCAGTGGAGTGACGCCGCGGAGTGGAGGGGGGTCGAGGGAGGATGCCAAGGCATCCTTCGTCTGGCAACCGTTTCTCACACATTTCCCCACCGCCTGGCCATTTTCCACCCATCGCCTACTTAGTAGTTTTGTTGCCACTGCCACTTTATTTATTTTGCTCGCATTTTCGTGGATTATAATGCATTATTATTATATGTGGGACAGCGTAGCTCGGTCTTATCCAGTCTTGTCCCCATTTTCCACCATATTCCCCCCATTGAATTTTCTTAGTCATCTCGCAGTCGCCATCCCTCGCTCTTGGGCATTCAATTTTCTTTTGCTTTGTGCGGTTTTAAATATATATTTGTGCATCCAATTTTTATGTCTGAAAATGGTTTTTATGTACTATTTTGGTCGTAAAATAGGAAGTTTTGTTTGGTCAAAAAACAAAAAAAAAAAAAAGCAATAGTGACAGGTTTACGCAGAGGAAAATCTTAAACTTTTCAACAATGAAAAAATTTCATTTAAATCTAATTAAGTAATTTACAAATTTTCTTTTACATTTTAATAGAAACCTTGTCACTTTAATGTTATTTTTATAGCTAATTTTGGAATTTAAACAGTTTAAAAACGATGTTCTTCCCTGTTAATTCAATTTATGCTTGTATCCGCATTAATGCTAAATTATTCATTAATTTTAAATTGAGTTATTTCGCTGACAAACGCTGAAAACCATTCATTCATCATGATATTTTCACTTCGTGTAAACACTTTTTTTGCGCTTTTTTTTTGGCAGGAGAAGGCCAAGGGAGCAACAAATTTGCATACCATGTGCACAATTAGCACATGAAACGAAACCAAAAATGGCAATTAAGCAGTCTCAACCCATCCCATTCACTGGCCCCCTTTTCGGTGCCTTTACCGCACAATTTTCCTCCCGTTTTCCTCAGTCGTTTTTTCTCTCCAGTTGCATCCATTTAATGACGAATTTTTGTGGTCAATTGCAGTTGCAATCATTCTGTTTGGCATTTAGTCGTTTTTCATCAATTGCAAACAATTTTTCGAGCTTTATGTGAGGCATTTTAGGTACGCTTTTAGCTTCTCTACTGTCTGTTCAAGTCCTTGTCATACTTTTCTGCACACAGCAAAATTAT
>JAEIIJ010009593.1:0-14753 GCA_018904815.1 Drosophila ogumai | reverse complement strand
AAAGATATAGCATACTTTTGGTCACCATTTGAAATATTTGGTGATCCTTTTAAAATTCTGTTGTATCAAAAATCATTCAAGATTAAAAATCTCTTAAAAAAAACCCTTTTTAAAGGCATTTAAATATTTGAAATTAATTGTTTCTTTTAGCAAATTGTGTATTATTTATTATTAAATTTGTTTTGTTTACATTTATTTGAATAGGGATTTTCCCAAGTGTTGACCCGACCTCGCCGGATGTCCCGGGGCAACCAGCAGCCCGGGCTAAGTGAGTCACGACGCACCAATGCTTTTTGCGCGCCTCCAGCTCCGGCTCTCGCCTCCGGCTCAGGCTACGCCAACGCCAACGCCAACGACGACCACGACAGCGATGGATATGTGTGTGTCCATGTGATTCAATGCCTCACGATAAGATATTGTTATCGACTTTATCTCTTCGGCTAATGGCAAATCGCAAACAGCAAACAGTCCGGAGCGGCTAAGAGAGAGAGAGAAACCCAGCTGAGCTGCTACCAAGAGCGAGTCCGTGGAAACCCCCGAGTCTCCAGGAGAGTGTGGTCCGAGTCCATATGTATCCGAATCCGACTCCAATTCCGAATCCGAATCCGAAGCTGATGATAATATGCTGCCGATTTCCCCATAATTCTCGGGTGCAACGCACTTGTTTTATATCATAGTTTTTTTTTTGCACCCATTTGGCAATATCTACAAGTCGGGTAAGACCCTGCCCGGGTGCAGGTGTGGACTGGGGTTGGTGCCATGGGCTATGGGTGTAAATATATGGGGGAACATACATGCAAAGTCCGACTGGCGAGCAGCATATAGAGCTACGCATGGCCTTTTGTTAGTGGTAACGCTATCAACAATTCTTCGACAGTTTGCCGATAGATCAGTTTGCGCGTGGAAGGCTTCTCTTTCCATCGTACTCCAGTGTACAATAATATTGTATATATATATATATATAATTTTTACCTCTTTTTGTTATTTTTTCGTATTTGATTTGGCCACGTTAAGCGAACTGGTGGTTTGTCACCCGATATTTGTTTGTTTGTTTGGTTGGTCAAAAGGACCTCGCTCGGCACCGCAGTCTAGGATCAACTCCTCGGCAGACTTCTGGAAGACTTTGCCTTAAAAGTTGCTGGATACAATGGTAGGTTAAAGTCAGGGATAAAGCAGGACTTCAGAGAGAACTGAAGTCTTGAGAACTCTTACCTGGAAGGCAGCTTAATAATTACCCTAAGGATATAATTGTGTCAACAGAACTGGATATCTCTTGTTTTTTAAATTATTAAATAGTGCCTGTGAAGTTGGTTTATAAAATATATAATTAAGTGTTTACCAAACATGGAAGAATCTATTTAAAATAATAAAACTTAAGCCCCAAAGTGTGAGCTATGAAAAAGCTCTTCTTGTGCAGTGAAATCCCCTTTCAAGTCGAATGTTTAGTTTGCTAACTACCTAAGACATCACTGGATTATATAGTAGTTTTAAAATATATATATTTAAATAGTAAAATATATATATTATTTTTAATAGTGAAAAGTTCCCTCTATTTCCACCCTGAAAAGCTCTATTGTTATGGTGAAATGCCAGGCAGTAAATCCAAGTACAATTGTGATACCTGCTGGCACGCGTCCATGCCGATCTCTCCACCTGTTATCGTTGTGTTTATAGACTCCCCCAAAGTGACTTGTCGAGATGCTTGAACCAAGCAAAAAGAAAAACTGCCTCGATCATGGTGATACTCAGGCTCAGTGTCGATCAGATAAAATAGGCTTCCTCCTGCCCCTCCAAGATATCAGGTCATATAATGTAACCGAAACGAAACGAAACGAACTGAGACCCAACCCAGCCCAATGATAAGCGGCTGCAGTTGCTCCGCTAACCGCTGTCCGCTGACACCGTCGTCGATTAGTCAGCTGAGGTGCTCCGGCACTTAGATATCCCGCAATCTTATCAGCATTTTGGCAGTTTACTCTATATATACATATGGGCGAGAGATATGGCCAAGCCCCGGGACTAAGAGAGAGACGTATTACTAGAACTGAAACTGAACCCGAGCGGGGGATATGGGATTATGTGAGGGGGCCGCCCGGTTCTCTTGCACGGATGTTTTCAGTTCGTTCGGGAAGTGCGCTTTGAGAGGCGGAAGGTCTCTACGCCTGCGTGTTGTTACTACTAATATACCATATACATTTTTTTGTGAGTGTAAAAGCCTTGAATGTGCCGGTGCAAACCAAAGTTACGTTGAGCCAACACGTAAAAAGGGCTGATAAAACGGGGTGTAACCCATAAAGATAAAGCATTTTGTGCACATTCATGACGTCTCCGTATTGCATTGATTGAATATAGCTCTCTCTTACTTTGAGTGCTTCTCTCTCTCTCTTTGAACACCTAAAATCTAAATCAAAGAGTGTCTGTGCTTCGACTAACGCCAAGAGTGGGACTATTGGTTACCAAAAGTTAGTTGCCGATAAGCAATACGACCAATTCGAAGGCAACGAGCTATTCCAAACGAGAGATATACTGAAATCGGTCAGTTGTAGTTATGCTATTGTTTCGCGTCGGTGCCGCATTGTCCCCAGTAAGCCCCTCCGTATACTATATATGAGAACTTTGAGAGGATATATACCCAGGATATACTACCCGATAAGGCAGCGTGCATCATGGATAAGTTCTTCGAGAGGCTTCTTCGCAAAAGGGTGAGTCTTCGGGTAGTTCGATTGAACTTCGATTGACAGGAACAAACAGTGTGAATTCTTTTGGGTATTAGGTCATAGCCATGGGCCAACTGAGTGTGCCTGAGTGTGTGTTTATCCGGAAAGCAATCTATATTCGTGAAATAAACAGCCACAAAAAGTACCGACGCTTGATAGCTGGTATCATGCTTCTATAATCTCCGAAATCCTTCACTTGGCTTCAAGGTTTTTCGTTTGTATTTACCTTAAATTAAAAAGATCTTGTATTTGAAAAAGAATACGATTATATTCTTGTTTACCAAGATATAAATTCGGCATTTTTTGTAATCGTTAACTGGCGGTGTTTTTCATAATGGGTAATAGTCATGGGACTCACATTTCGTATACCCTGTACTTGAAGATTACTCTTGGGTATTGTATTCGTTTACAATTTATGTTTTTAATTATGATATTCAGCTATACACTTTATGTTTTTAATTATGATATTCAGCTATAAATGCATAGTTATCATATTTTATTAAGTATACGCAGGAAAAGTTACACATACGCCTGTAAAAAATGCGTATACGCATTGAGTATTCGCATTACGTATACGTATTGGGTATATATGTACATTACGTATACGCACTATTACTACATACATATATATTTAAAAATATACTTAATTATATAAAATTCACCATATCTGTAAGTTTTTACATAATTGCTCAAAGTTTTAGCTTAATCAACCTCTTGGGATTACGTAGTACAACACAGTTTTGGTCAAATTTATTGCAATTTTTGTTAATAATTTTTGGGAAAAAATCAAAATGTAAAAAACTATAACTTCGTCAAAAATGCATTAAATTCAATTCGGAAAGCATTTTTGTGTTAGTTATTTAAATATTAATAAATCTGCATATTTAATTTAAGTTCTTTTTAACTTTAATTTTTTGTTGCAAATTTCAACAATTTTAACGATGTAACCCCTTGTAAAATTTTGAAAAAATGCAAAAATATGGTTTTCTTCCCCACATGGCCAGAAAGATGCGCCTGTTAATGCTGATCAAGAATATATATGCTTTATGGGGTGGGAAATGCCTTCTTCACTAAATAAAATCAAGAAGACCGGAAATACTTGAATTCTTTAAATGGATATAAATCCATATTTTTCTATGATATATTTCTTGGACCAAAAAAATTCTAAAATATCATAAGCCTTATCAAATTTTTAAAAATATTAATATTAAAATATTTTGGAAAAAATCTTAATTTTAAAAAATATAACAAATCCTAAACTGCATTTATTTAAACTTAAAAATCTTTTCTGAATTTATTTTTTATGCATTTAAAATTACATCTACTGAAGCTTACAGTTTTTTAATATTTTATATTAAACGATAATTAATAATTCAATTTGGGTTTTTAATAAATAATTACAAAAGCAAATTTAATAACTTAACTTATTCTACACATAAACGTCATGGGTATATTGTGCTGTCAGTCATCCTAAAATTGAACAATGGACTTTTTTTTTATGTGATTTTATTTAAATATAAAAAGTGCGACGACGTCATCAATATGGCAAATTAACTATGCACTTTGAACCCATCAGCCTGGGCCTGGGCCTGGTGTGTATCGCAAACTTTTACTCGACGACGTCAATAAGATTCGAGCTTTTATTGGCTGCTCCCCCGTGGGTCTTGCTCTGCTCTGGGTCTACGTTTTCAATTTTCGAGGCTGTGAATGCGATCCAAATGGGGTAGGGGAATGGGTATGGGTACCCCAAACTAGGGGGGACTTGGAGGTGGAAGCGACGCAGACCTCCCATTCTCAGTGTGAGAACGGCTTTCCAGTGGCGCACATCGTCGCACATCGCACATAGCTCATCACGCGGGCCCGCTTACCGATCGTTATTTCTCGTGGTTTTTGTTCTTGTTACCCTTTTTGTGCGAGTTATCGTTGCCTATCGAAAGGATATCGATCTACGAAAGGAATATGCCACACATATCGGAATAAATCGCAAAGCGCATAGAACCGGCTTTAAGGTTTAAGCCTTAATGTTACGTGACGAGAGTGTGTGTGTGTGTGCTGTGTGTGTGCTGTGTGTGTGTGCTGTATGTGTGTGTGTGCTAAGAGCCATGTAAATACAAAAGGCAAATATATGTACCACGCAACGATACATACAGTGTAGAGCGCACTTACGTTTGCACAATGATCATAGAACCTTTCAATTGAAGTGTTAAAATTGACCACTTAACATCGCTTTAAGGTTATACGTTTAGACGTTTATACGCTTCCTAAGTGTGCTGAGAAAAATCCACTCTCTATGTACAAATGTAAATAAAATATAACAATAGAAAAAAAAATAACAGCAGTAGCAACAGCACCGGCAGGTGCCTTCCCTTTGCACGGGAACATCACCTGCAAAGTTTGCGGAAATTCGTGTAAATTCCCTCAAGAGATGAAACGCTTTCCAAGGCTTACCAAGCCAAATGCCAGGCGACAGGTGGTGTCCCCCCCCCAGTCCGTGTCAGTATCCGTGTTGGGTGTTTGTTTTGGACAATGAATTTCTTTGGCCATGACTATCTGAGCGGATTTCGACGCATCGATCGCATTGGTACCACCTATCGGCCACCGGTCTGGGCCGAGCAGGAGTCGTACCATCTCAAGGAGGCGCTCCTATGGAACAGGCGTAAGGTAAAGATGATCTTAGGGAGAAGTCTTGCAAAATAGAAACCCTAAAAAGGCAAGGAAATTACTTAAAATTGAGAATGAAACCTGGAATTCTTATTCTTAAACTTCTTAAAATCTTTGTAAAAAATCTTAAAATTAAAAAAAACTTTAAGAGACCTCAATACCAAAATCTAAGACACTTAAACTAAAGGGAGAACTCTTAAAAAAATAAAACAAAAACTTCAACGTTCTATATATGTATAAAAAGAATTCTTTATTTATAATCTAATCGCCGTCTGTCAGCTTGTAGTTATCATTTGATTTCCAGTCTGGAACAGTCCCTTCCCCTTCAAAAGGTGCCCTCCCCTCGGAAAATATGAGTTTCCTATAAATAAGATATGAGAACTGGGTTCTTTTTTTGAACTATTTATAGACTTACAATCCCAATAATATTCCAATTATTGGTTTCTAGGAAGAACCGAGTAACGGTTGCAAGTCAAGTGCAAAGTAGTAGACACTACTTGTATTAAAGGTTTATAAAGGGTGTACTTATATTAAAGGGTTATAAGTACTTCTTTGGTTTTTTAATGGGACTCTGTAGTTACTTGAACTTAGTACTAGTTTGAGGGAATATAATGTCTGGTTTTAGGTCCTAATATCCAGGTTTTAAAGTTCCCAAAATCACTTTTTAACACCGAACTTCTCTTCTAAAAGCTCCTGAAAACATGATCTTCAGTTCTTTTAGTTTCCAAAATCCCCTTTTAACATGATCTCTAGTTTTTATAGTTTCCAAAATTCTCTTTTAACATGATCTTCAGTTCTTTTAGTTCCCAAAATCCCCTTTTAACATGATCTCTAGTTTTTAAAGTTTCCGAAATTCTCTTTTAACAGATAAAATTCAGCATTCTATATTCTGATCTCCCCCTACAATCTGCTCTGATCATAATATATTTTGCCATATTCCGATGCATATGTGCTTTGCATAGAAACCTTCTTCCGCACTCTCTCTCGGTGCGATTCGTCACTTAATTAACCCCATTAACCCCCATAGCCCAAACTCATTCATATTGATGTTCGAAAAAGATTGTCAGCATTGCTTTAATAGGTAAACACTCGTACCCATGAATATAAGAGTGATTTATTTAGAAGCCAATAAGTGAGTTTTTTGTAGTTTTCAGTTGTGGAATTTAGCTAGGAACTTCCGTGGGTTATAGATCATGTCTGAAGGTGGTTTCTGATAAGAGACTGACCTTATCTGTATCCTGTATATTCGCAGGGATCCAGAGTTAGTACCATAAATGACTGGCTTCAAATACAAATCGGTGGCCCCGAGGATGTCAAGAAGAAAAGGGCCAAGGGCCAGAATCGCATCAAGTCCACAAAGTACACCCTGATCACATTCCTGCCACAGAATCTGTTGGAGCAATTCCGGCGGATAGCCAACTTTTACTTTCTGGTGATGACCATAATATCCCTGCTGATAGGTAAGTGATTATAATAAATTTATTTAATTATAATATATTTAAATCCCTCCCCAGATAGTCCCGTTTCCCCCATGACCTCCCTGCTGCCCCTGGTCTTTGTGATCGCTGTGACCGCCGCCAAGCAGGGCTATGAAGATGTCCTTCGCTACAGAACGGACAACGTGGTCAATGCCTCACCCGTCACAGTCATCAGGGATGGCAAGGAGGCCATCATCAAGTCCGAGGACGTGGGTCCCGGTGATCTCGTCGTGGTCGAACGGGACTGTGATGTTCCTTGCGATTTGGTTTTGCTGCGCTCCACGGACCCACATGGCAAGTGCTTTATAACCACCGCCAATCTGGATGGTGAGTCCAATCTGAAGACCCTGCTGGTGCCCAGAGATCTGCCCACTGTGGATCTGTCCGAGATGCACAAGCTGGGCATGATCGAGTGCGAGAGTCCCACCACGGATCTGTATAGTTTCAATGGCAAGATCGAGCTGAAGGGCAGCGAGGGCCGGGTGCTTCCCCTGTCCGCCGAGAATGTCCTGCTGCGCGGCTCCAGGGTCAAGAACACCGAGTGCGTCATTGGCTGTGCCGTGTACACCGGAATGATCACCAAGCTGCAGCTGAACAGCAGGCTGACCAGGAACAAGAATGCCTCCAGCGAGACGTACATCAATCGGTTTTTGATTGTCATACTGGTGGCCTTGATAGCTATCGTCACACTGCTGTACTTCCTCAAGCGGTGAGTCGGATCCGAGGAGGGAGGAGAATCCTGATCTTAGTATATTTCTGTATCGTTCCTCAGCTACAACGAGCTCTTTGTGATACCCAAGCTGACCTACCTGGGCGATGCCACCGACAGCTATAGTGTGAAGCAGTTCCTGCAGGACTACTTGTCTTTCCTGATCCTCTTCAACTACTTGATACCCATCTCCTTGTACGTCACCATCGAGCTGCAGCGCGTCATTGGCAGCCTGTTCATGGAGTGGGACCAGGAGCTGTACGAGAGCGAAACGGATCAGCCTTGCGTGGTGAACACCTCGAACCTCAACGAGGAGCTGGGCCAGATCAACATACTCTTCTCGGACAAGACGGGCACGCTGACCAAGAACGAGATGAACTTCCAGCAGTGCTCGATAGGCGGCAGCAAGTTCCTGTTCAAGAAGACGCGGCTGGAGGATGAGGAGACCAAGGCCCTCCTGGACATTAACAAGTTTAATGTGAGTCTTGACATTTTTACAATTCCAAAAAAACAAAAACCTTATTAATAATATTTTAATTTTTATTTATCCGACAGGCAAACCAGCGCATCTTCTTCCAGGCCTTGAGCATCTGCCACACTGTCCAGGTGGCCTCCGGCTCTTTGGAGCAGGCCGATGCCAGCAACAGCCAGAAGGAGCCAACGGCTCCAGGTACAGCTGCAGCGGCCATCAAGTCCGGTCCGCCGGAGATGTACTCCATTTCGGACATCACCGAGGAGAGCCACAATTCTAGTCAGCAGAGCGAGCTCAATGTGAGCCAAACCATCGAGAATTCGGTGTCATCGCATCCCAACAATGGCAACTTCACGGCCACCTCCTCGGATGTCAATCCCTTGCTGGTCTCCGACGATGGCTATGGCGTGGAGCGTCGCAAGCGTCCAGTGGTGGTCAAACGGAGTCCGAACTTTGCCCGGGCCAATCGTGTTCACATTGCAGGCGATTCGCCCTCGATGCCGACTGATCAGAATGGTGGTGGTGCCGCCGCCAATGGCATCAGTAGCCAACCCAATATGCGTCCCATTTCCTTGCAATTCCAACGTTCTACCTCGGAGCGAGATCTGCCGCAGTTTGGAGAGGCCAATGCGGGGCCTGTTTTGGGCCATCGTAGGGCCCATTCCTATGGAGCGCCCAATGCCTATCTCTCCAATCCCCTGGGAGCTCCTAGTAGTCCGCCTGCTGGGGTACTCTTCCGCTCACCCAGCACCGCCTCCCGGGAGTCCTATGCGGCGCCCACCTTCACCCGCCAGCCCACCATGCTGGTAAGAGCCGAGTCACAGCGAAGGAAGAACGAGATCCGTGACTTTATATTGTAAGGGTTTGCTTTTAGGTGAAAAATATTCTTTATAATAACAATTACCCTTCAGTACCCTAGACTACCAGGCCTCCAGCCCGGATGAGAAGGCCTTGGTGGAGGCCTGTGCCAACCTGGGCATGGTCTATACTGGCGACGATGACGAGGTGCTCCGTGTGCGCATTGTGCCGCCGCACATGGACTACAAGCGACCCTTTACCAGTGCCAAGCCCAAAGAGGAAACCTTCCAGCGTCTCCATGTCCTTGAGTTCACCTCGGATCGCAAGCGCATGAGTGTGATTGTCAAGGATGCGGAGGGCAGGAGATGGATCTACACAAAGGGTGCCGAGAGCTATGTGTTTCCTTTGTGCGCGAATAGCTCGGCGGATCTGGTGACCAAGACAGATGCTCACATCAGTGACTTTGCCCGTCTTGGTCTGAGGACATTGGCCATAGCCAGGCGGCAGATAGCGGATGCAGAGTACCAGGACTTCCTCACGGAGCTGGCCCAGGCCAATAGCTCGCTGGAGAACCGGAAGCAGCTCAGCGAGGAGTGTTATGCCAAGATCGAAAGCAGTGGGTTTATAATTTATACATTTTTTTATATATTTTCTATAAATTTTCTATAAATTTTCTCTTTGTTTCCCTCACAGATCTTGACCTTTTGGGCGCCACAGCTGTGGAGGATGCCCTGCAGGATGATGTGGCCGATACCCTGGTCTCGCTGCAGGCGGCGGGCATTAAAATCTGGGTTCTCACCGGCGACAAGGTGGAGACCGCCCTGAACATAGCCCTGTCCTGTGGCCACATACCGCCCGATGCCAAGAAGTACTTCATCATTGACTGCAAGAACCGGGAGGAGATGCTGCTGCATCTGAATGCCCTGGACAGGGAGATTATATTTGGTATTGGCCAGGAGTGTGCCCTGCTCATAGATGGCAAAAGTTTGGGCGTGGCCTTGGCCGAGGTCAGCTCCGAGTTCCGGGATGTGGCCGTCAAGTGCACGGCTGTGCTCTGCTGCCGCCTGAGTCCGCTGCAGAAGAGCGAGGTGGTGTCGCTGATCAAGTCCTCCAATGAGAACTATAATACGGCCTCCATAGGGGATGGAGCCAACGATGTGTCCATGATCCAGGAGGCGCATGTGGGCATTGGGATAATGGGACGGGAGGGTAGGCAGGCGGCACGCTGTGCGGACTTTGCCTTTGCCAAGTTCTGTATGCTGAAGCGGCTGCTCCTGGTCCATGGTCACTATCACAGCGTCCGGCTGTGCCTGCTGGTGCTGTACTTTTTCTACAAGAACATTGTCTTCATGGGGATCATGTTCCTGTTCCAGTTCCACACGTTATTCTCCTCCTCCTCCGTTTACGACTCGCTCTTCCTTACCCTGTACAATGTGATATATACCTCGCTGCCCATCCTGTTCATAGCCATCACCGAGAAGCCCTACACCGAGGAGAAGCTGATGCAGTGAGTGGAGCTACCTAATCTCTACAATTAGGTGTTTAAATATTTAATTTTTGTATTATTTATTTAAGAACCCCGCAGCTGTACAAGAAGAACACGGACAACAAGCAGCTCCACTGGCCCTTCTTCCTCATGTGGATGCTCTTCGCCATTTATCACTCGGTGATCATCTTTTACTTTGCCTTCTGCCTGTTCTCCTACAACAACGTGATCCTGAACTATGGCCAGACGGTGGCCTTCTCCTGCTTCGGCACCCTGCTCATGTGGACCGTGGTGGTGGTGGTCAACCTCAAGCTCTGGCTGGAGTCCATGTACCTCTCCTTCTGGTACATCTTCACCATAGTCATTTCCATTTTGGGCTTTGTGATCACCACGGTTATCTACAACGTCATCAACCTGTGAGTATATCGAATCTTAAATATATTATAAATATATTATAATTGATTCACCTCCTCAGGGACTACGACACCGACATCTACTGGGCCTACAACAACCTGCTGGCCTCGCTGCCCGTCTGGCTGTGGCTTCTGCTGACCAGCGTGGCCTGCCTGGTGCCCGACTTCACCATCCGGATGCTGCAGAGGGCTCTGAACATCAAGCACTTCAGTATCTTTCCCGGCAAACAGCGGAAGCTGAAGATGCGCGAGAAGGCCGAGAATACGTACTTGTAGAGACCCCTCTAGGCTATAGTTTTTATACCGCTAATTTATTTATTTGCCTTATATGTGTACATATTTCTTTTTTTTAAAGAAAACCCTTTTTTTTGGAAAAATTAATTTATTTGGTTTTTGATTTTTACTGAAAAAGACGATAAAGCTCAAAAATGTAAGTACAACTTAAATTTATAATTTTTAAAATATATTTTTTCCATATTTAAGATAAATTTTGTGATTTTATTTGGTATTAAATATGTGTTTCTAAATATATGTTATTAAATATGTGGTATTACATATGCGATTTACATAGTTACTTACTTTAAAATTAACTAATTTTTTTCCTAAATCAAGAGTAATGTTTTTTTAACTTGGAAAACAGGCAAATTAAAACAAAGAAACTAGTTTTAAATGTTAATTTTTAATTTTTGTTTACATACAATTGCCTTAAATTTAGAAAACTTATTTATTTTTTTGAAATCAAACCGTCTAGCTTTAGGCTCTTTTTTAAGTGCAAATATTTCTAAAAATTGAATTTCAGGTAACATTTTTTATGAGTGTATTAACCCCATTACGGCCTTATCTGGTTGATGGCGTCGTTCCCATTCGTGAGCCCATTTTCTCGATAATGATATCTCGCACGGGAGTCTATGGGTGTATTCGTAGGTAGATAACACCCACTCTTTCGTGGCACATTCGCAGCGAATTCTGGCAGAGATCGAGAGTGGAGTGGCTCACATAATTATTATATTTATTAGTTGGCCCTTCCAGTTGCGTTTTATGGAGAGCCGGCGAAGAGTTCGCTGGGTTAGTACCAAATACTCAATAGTGGGGCAATGTGTGCTCGCTATCGCTCATAGATTTCACGGCCGCCTAAAGCTGGGAGGTGGAGGAGAAGGAGGAGGAGGAGGAGCAGTATCTAAACAGAGTCCATGTCCATGATGTGTAATCAGCGCGCAAAAGTGCCCATGTGTGCGGGTATGACTACCACGCCGAGGAAGGCTCTCTTAATCATTTCCAACGTTCCGCGTTCAGTGTGTGTTTAGGGCGGTGTTCTGGCAGCATTAAAAAATAATACAAATTTAACCAATTTTGGAATTCTCTGCCTCACCTCTCTCTCCCTGTAACCATGTCCTTTACCAAGGCCTTGTCGCGGGAGATCATTCCAGACCAGGCAGCGGAACAGGAGCCGGCCAAGTCCACCACCATAGTCAAGTATGAGAAGTCGTCGTGTCTGTTTTGTAACGAATGGTTTGATGCCCAGACTTTTACGGTGAGAGTAACTGCACCTTGATCTTCCACCTGATTCCATATACTTTTTCCCCCCGCAGGAGCACTTGATCCACTGCGGCCAGGTCTTGGAAGAGTGCCCCAAGGGCTGCCTGGCCTTTATTCCGCGCATCCGCATGCGCTCTCACTTGAAGGAGTGCCCAAGGGCCAAGCAGCGGCTGAGTGCCAGCATGGATAGGCTGGACCAGCCGCAGTCCGATCATCGCCTGCAGGCCTTGGAGCAGGATGTGGGCACCATTCGCTCGGTGCTCAACGAGGAGATACGTCAACGCCTGCATCTCATCACAGATGTGGGTAATATACGCAAGCAGAATCAGGTGGTGGAGGACTGGAACCGGGATACCGACGAGGTGGTTGGAGGACTGCGTCGCCAAATCGAGGAGGAGGCCTCCCAGAGAGCCTATGCCCTGGAACAGAACCAGCTGGATGTTCAATACTGCTGCAATATCACTCAGGTGGGGTGGTTTTATAATTAAATAAATATATATCCTTCCTTACCTTACCTTCTCCCTTAAAGTCCCTTAAGGAGCAAGTCGAATCCCGCCTGGACGAGGCCCAGAAGCTGGTAAATCAACTCTCCCTGGACGTGACCTTCCACCAGAACCAGCTAAACGACAACATACTCAAGCTGGAGGAGCTTATCTTCGAGAACGAGCGCCAGAATCGGTGAGTGAGCCACTCTCTCGGCTTGAAGGCATTTGCTGAAGCCACCTGCAGCGACAAGTTCTTCCAGATCGAGGAGTTCATGCAGCAGATCAACGAGGACATCAAGACCAAGCTGGGCAACAGTGACTATGTCACCACCAAGCAGGCCACCCTGGACTACGAGGTGAAGAATGTAAAGAACATTGTCTGCGAGACGGAAGAGCGTTGCGACAAGCTGGACAGAGCCCTCCATCAGACCATGCAGAATCTATCGGATTTGGAGAACCAAATGGCCATGCAGCAGCGCATTGCCAGTGTTCAAAATATCAGGGGTAAGGTGTCCCAGGTATGCTAAGGCTATGGCTAATCCCAGTGCCGTCTTTAAGGTCACTTGATTTGGCGCATCAAGGACTACTCGAAGAAGCTGGACGAGGCCAAGCAGTATGATACCATCCTGCACAGCGCCATGTTCTCCAACAAGGCCTTTGGCTATGCTTTAAGGGTGAGTCTGCACTCTTTGTAAGTGTACCCACTTTGAAGCCTTCTATACCCCCCAGCTGGACATTTACCTGAACGGCAAGGGCACCTGGAAGGGTCGGAATATGATCGCTTGCCTCAATGTCCTATCCGGTGAATATGATCCGCTGTTGGCCTGGCCCTGCCGCCTCCAGGCCGAGATTGTGATCCGTGACCAAAGCTCGAATATGGCTGAGGCCCAGGACTATGTGAAAACGATATTTGTGCGCAAGAAAAGCGACGACTTTATCCAGAGCAACCAGTACTTCCACATACCCCACAAGGTGATCACCAGTCGCAACTACCTGAGGAACGATGCCATGTTCATAGAGGTTCGCATTCTCAAGCTGTGACGGAGCCTACTTTTGGGATCGATAGGGTATATTCCCCCCCAGAAGAAACACAATGAACCCTCCTCCGGTTACTGAGAACAACAACATATGTAATAATTTATTCCGTTGAGAGCAAACTAGAAGTTGAAATCGTTTAATAAACACGATTATGTATAGTATATATGTAAGTGTATAAAATCTTTGTCGCTTCAAAATGCATACATATATAGTGTATATATATAGTTCGGTGTATGTTCGCTGGTTTAAATGCTTTTTAGCTTTTTAGCGTTAGGCAATAGAGTTACATTTGAGGCACAGGTTGAGACGAATACTAGATTTTTTAATCATAACATTTTATGGGTGTGTGAAACCAAGTAGCAACTGGAGCTGGGATCCTTTCCGGGCTCCTTTACATTCTAATGAAGTGGTCATCCTAACAGATCAGATCCTAAAATTGACAAACAAACGGACTTGGGAATGGGTCCCGATCAGGTATTATCTGTGAGCACTTAGAGTCTACAAAGTGGGTGTATGCGTATGTATATGCAAGTCGTAAAATACAAGGGAAACAATTGAGGAGATTACATATTCGAATAATTGATTTATCTCTGCCGTTCGATCTGGAGTTGGATTTGTTTTTAAAGAAAGAGATTCTTAAGATGAGCGCTGCTCGCCCACCAGGGCGTAGAGAGCGTGCTTGTAGTGGCCAGAGGTGTCGCCCTGAAAATAAATAAATAAATGGTTTATGGTTAGACTTGGTCAAGGATAAGGAACCTATAAACATTGGGAATGTTTCAGGTGTATATGATGTATCTACAACAATATCCTACATTATAATATATCGAAAATATTAAAAAATATTTAAAGCTTTCAATAATGTCTGAAATCTGATATATAAAAATTCTAAAAATCAAAAGGTATTGTTTTTAATATTTAAATATCGATATTTACAAAATGAAAAATATTCGAAAATTTATT